>JAKGSA010001215.1:68901-89130 GCA_033558755.1 Philaethria dido | reverse complement strand
TCGATAAAATCGGGAGTGTCACGTCACTCGTCACGTCAAGTCACGTCAGCCACAACGTAACAACTACGACGTATATAGTTGTAAAGCAATGATACAGTCGAGTGAGGAACATTAATCTGCGTCAACGGGACAATGCCTGTCAATACGCGCCACTCCTACGCCGGCGACCCCACGCTCCCCTCACTCCCCATGGCTCCCCCCCGACACTCCGCGCGTGATCCATGACGGTTCTTTTAACGACCACCACCTTGATTGATGGTAGCAAGTTGAGTGGACACTTAAACTTCAGTAGCACCTACTCAATTGTGTAACGATATTTTTGAGATTTTCTTTTTTGTTGGACTTAACACTTAAGAGTTGAAACTAAGCTGATATTTGATAAAAAAAGACAATTATTACGTATAGCTCAAAAACTACTGGTCTGAACTTAACTCAATTTTTAATGGCACCACATTAGAAACATTAGATATTAAATACAAATCGAATCATCAAAATGGCCAAAAAACGACATTAGGTATATACAAAATTACCATCAAACAGATAACCTATATTGAAGTCGGAAAAGAAAAAAGTATTTGTAACTCAGAAAATATTTATTTATATTTACAGCATTTTCGGTACATTTTATAAAAATCTTAATGTTTATCTTTACAAGCGTGCACTCCGGGCCCAAAGCAAGCAGCGTACGCCATCAAATGCGGTATCTGGCTCTGCTCGTACATTCCCGTGAACATCTCGTGTCTCGGTCCGCGCGCGAACACCGCCACGTCGTCACCGCCGTGCGTCTCCGAGTCGAGTGGCACCTCGGAATGCGACCGCCATCTAGGCGAACCTGTTCAAATATTTAACTTAGAAATACTATCATTTTAAATATTATAATATTTCCTAACACCTGTCGTAACGCAGAGGCACAAGCGTGCGACTGTAGACACGACAGATTGTTATTATTCCCACTCCTGGAAATGGAATTTTTTATTTCCTAAGTTTGGTAACAAGGCAAAGCGCGGCGTTGAGTTCCGCCCCTCAGCACGCAATGCCTCAATTCGACGGAAAGTGGGGAACGCGAATGTTGAAAGAACAGTGTCTCAATACTAGGTTCTCAGGTTCCCTTTGACTACCCTGCTATGTGCGGGATATAGCGTGAAATAAAAAAAAAAACAAAAAAACCAACAGCATTTGCTGCTTCAATTATATTTACAATTAAATAGGTTTTAATTGGAACATTAATAAATTAATATAAGAAATCGAGGCCATCGTGTCGTGTGTACAAAGAAGTACTAAACAACATAGGATACTTTTCATTTTTATTTAAAAGAACAGACGATGTTATATCATAGACAATCAAAATATATACATAACATAATAATGCTTTAAATAATAAGTGATATTTTGAGTAGAAATAGTTTAGTCAGTCAGTAGGACTGGAGTGACACAACCAACTTTTTAGTACAATTTTCTCTCCACAAGCGAAGACGCGAGCATTAGCTAGTTATATACTAGTTCCACCACTTGTCTTGGAAAATAGCGAAGGAAGGAAAAGAAAATATAATAAAACTATAAGCACTTACGATAATCATCATCTCGGGTGACATCAACTCGACTATTGTCTTGATGTGGTCGGTGTCCCGGACCGTTACTGTACGACAGCGTCATGTACGGAACACCGTCGTCCCCGTTGTCGTCTGAAGGACCCAGAATGTCTCCCCCACGATGTGTGTAGCCATTGAAACTCATTACATGCGCGTGATCCGAGGTCACTACGATTAGTGTCTCGTCTTGGGACACTAAGCTTGCCGCTCGAGCGACTGCTTTGCTTAGCTCTATAGTTTCGTCGAGAGCTAATTCTACTTGGTTATCGTGGTGAGCGTGGTCGATGCGACCGCCTTCTATGAATAAGAAGTATCCTTTATCGTTTCTGCTTAAGGAACGAATTGCAATTTCCGTCAGTTCTGCCAGTGACGGTTCTGTATTAGGGTCGGACTCCATATGATATTGCAAGTGACTTCCTTCGAATAACCCTAGTAAGTATTCAGGCAAGTCCTCTCCTACGCTAAGCAGTTGGTCTCGGTTCCACACATACTGGTAGGTGAGGTTGCGTTTGATTTTGTCCATTTGCCATTCCTCAATAAGGTTTCTTCCGTCTAATCTTCTACCAGCGGTTCCTTCTTCGTCGATTTTGTCTGTGGGCAGGAATTCTCGTCTTCCGCCACCCAAAATTACCTGTCCAAAATTGATAATATAATTATTTATATTCTCGTTCGTTTCGCAAAAGTTTGTTAAAGCTCATAATAACTATTAATGCTGCTTAGATATTTGTAACAATATTTTGTGCTCACTACTAGTAACAATCTTTTTAAGAAGAGATGTTTTTCAATTTAATATGAAATGAATGATAGAATGAATGAAAGAATTTAACTGTAAGCGCTAACGGTTGTAGGTTCGATTTCCATCTAGAAGTAACATATTTAATACGATTTTCATTTCTTCCATAGTAAGTTCTCTCGCTATATATTATATATTTGGGCGAAAAACAAAGTTTTATAACCCAAGATTCTCTCGCAATGCGGAAGACAGCGTAAAACTGAAAACAACCTTAAAATGATTAGCAGGATAGGTGTGCACGAGCTGGTACGCGATGTCCCGTGCGCGCGCGGGGTCGCAGCCGTCGTCGCGCACGGGCGCGTCGCTCTCCCAGTCGCGCTGCGCGACGCGCGCGAACGCGCCCGCCGGCGACGCGTGCGTCACGCGCGTTGTGGTCACTATACCTGGGTAAGTGACAGGGATATAGGACACGCTCTTATGTGTGAATTATTATATTATTGATTATTAAATATTTATAATCTAATATTTAGTATTTCCTAAACTAATGTTTAATATTTTCATTTCCTCCTTCTGGTAAAAGTCAAAACACGGCGTTAAGGCCCGCCATTCGGCACGCATTGCCTCAATTTGGCGAAAAATAAACCTGAGAACCTTAACACTAGGTTCTCAGGTTCCTTCTGCCCTTCTATGTGCGGGATACGGCCGAAAGCGAATAAAAATAAAAAAAAAGAAGAAATCTACGAAATATGCAACTTCTGGTCAAAAAGCAATAATCGATTTATTATAGATTATTTATAAATTTAGATCCAGAGGCCTTCGTAGTGCAGTAAGACAGCACATGATTACAAAAACGATTGATTGTGAATTAAGTTTTTGGAAAGTGCTTATATTTAATTTAAACTTTTATTTCTTCATTCTGGTGAGACAAAGCACGACGTTCAGTTCCGCCACTCGGCATGCAACGTCTCGAATTCTAGTAGAAAGCACAGCAATACTAAAAAAGCGTGAAGCTGACAAAAAACGTATGTACCAGCATCCCGTCCGTCCTCGAGAGCCCACGCGGCGATAGAGTCGAGGTGCGCGGAGGTGTTGGTGGAGGGCGCGCAGTCGCCGCGCGCGACCGCCGCCGTCACGCCGATAGTGCCGAGGTTGGCCTTCACGCCGCACAGGTACGCCGTCGACGTACACGCCGAGTCCGCTATTTGAGAGTCCACGCAGTACGTCTACGCAGCGCAATGTAGTATTAATCAAAAAATTAAAATAATACATAAAATCATCCGACGTGGAGATGAAACATATTCATATAATAAAAAGATATAATAAAAAAGACGTGTTGATAAGAAATAATAAATGATTTATTTCCGTAAAACTAGAATATTAGAATACACTGATAGATAATGTCCAACTGTAAATGAATGGTAGAAGGTCAATCTCCATTTAGAAAAATGATAATGTTTCGATGATTGTCGTTGCCCCGTTCTGTTAAGACAAAGCTTGCCATTGAGTTCCATCACTCAACACACCATACCTTTAGCGGGCAAAAAGGAGAAATTGGACTTGTTACTAGGTTCTCTATAGTTACAAAAACTCTGTTGCGCGAAAAAATGTCTAACGTTCCAAAAAAAGAACAAATAAATGTCTTCTTCTGACGGTTAGTTTGTCCTTTTCTGCCATAAAATATAATAACTAGCTAAGTACTCACTTTAGAGAGCCCCAGAGAAGGAAAAGCTTCAAAGGATAGTTGTGTTTCCTCTCCAGTATTTCCGTTTCTTTGTCCGAGAAGAGTGCGCGCGGCGGCCAGCGTCGGCACGGACATACCATCGCCGAGGAACATTATTACATTTTTAGCAGTTCCTTCAGCCTTAATAAACTGTGAACGAGCTTTTATCGCTTTCTGGGCCTCTTCATACCAGAAGGCTGATGTGGCTTCCTCCGAATGATGTGGAGACTGTTTGATCTGCTTGAGTAAATTACGAGTCCATTTGTGATATTCATCTTGCTCTGTAACATAATCGTACAATGAATTTATTATTTATTGTCAAAGATAATGGAAGAAGTTCACGTAAAAATCATCAGG
The DNA here is from genome assembly GCA_033558755.1 of Philaethria dido. NCBI lineage: Eukaryota > Metazoa > Arthropoda > Insecta > Lepidoptera > Nymphalidae > Philaethria > Philaethria dido. Next base: position 84,731 of record JAKGSA010001215.1, on the reverse strand, counting down.
ATCTCCCGGGGCATGTATGAAGAGGTTGATGACTGTGGACGAGGCGAAAGAAGAATGCAGAGACCGTAGCGTTTGACGCTCTGTTCTACTCTAACTACTCCTTTAGAGATACAGCGCGAAGCTAAGTAAGTATCTATTATACAGAAATTTTGCATTTAGTAGATAAATTATAGACTCATATATATTTTATGAACAAGAATGTGGCGAACTAGCGACAAAACCATCTGATGACAAAAAAGGTTACCTTAGTCGTTAGACATTAACAACCCGAGTTGGCGTCATTGAGGGTGTATACGCTCTCGTGTTTATACGCACGACGCTTGAATGTCAGGGAATACCTCACAAGGAAGATCCTTCCACAAAAGACAAGAAATCGAAACTCATAATCGTCCTTTTAAGATATACGAGTATTAGAAATAAATATAAATAAAAGTGAACCATGACGGTACTAACCGAAGGATTTATGCGGATATGTAATTAGAATTAGGAAAGTGAATGCCCAATAACAACTTTTTGGCAACATTTTGCGTCCGGAAGTGTATAGCGCGCAACACTGAGCGCGCTTGTTGCACTTATGACACTGAACCTCTTAAAAAGATACCTAACTCTTCCGCGAATCCGTCAATTGCTGATATGTCATCTCAAGTTTATTAAGAGATAAGATATTTATCGAGCATTTAACAATAAAATGTCCTATCTCACAAAGATATTTTTTGCTAAAAAGATTCTCAAATATAGCCATCTTCATACTTTTGTCTGCAAACAGAGAACCAAGACACTCCGTTCGTCATTTTCTACCCGAAATCTAAACAATGCATGTTGAATGGGAACTCAATGCCGTGTTTTGTCTTACAGAGCAAGGAAATGAAAATAATTTAAATTTATGTTTCTCCGGGAGATGTTTATATTTTTTATGATGATCATATTTTCTTGGCTACCTGCCATGTTGAAAATAAATAACATTCCCTGAAGTAGGGATTCAACTCACAACCATCATGTTTACACTTAGACTCTATGTGGCTCACTGCGCCACAATAGCGTTATAAAAATTTTCTTTTGATACACATTTTGTATAGGAATTGAACATCATTTTATAAAATTTCAACATGGTTTTAGCTTTTAGATATATATTACTGGGTCACAACCAGTTTAGAGATAGTGAAAGATCGTCAGAGATTGGTGATTTCCAAAATTACTTTTAATTCAAGAATATTCTATAATATTTATCTATATATTATTTTATAATATTAATAATATTTTCTGTTTTCATATTTTTTTTTAAAGAAAACGTGATAATAAAGGAAAATACATAATTTATCAGGTAGATGGTACTATTATTAATTTTCTCCTCAGCTTTTTAAAGCACACGAACAATATAATCGATGAGCCTGATGTTCTGATATAATTGCAATTTATTAATAGTTCAAAGTAATTTAAATAGGTTTGCAAATACTTTACTTACTTACTTAACTTCACGCTTATCCCTAGCGGGGTAGTCAGAGAGAACGGAGCGCCAAACGCTACGGTCCCTGCATACCTCTTTCGCCTCGTCCACAGTTATTAACCTTTTCATGCATGCCCTCCGGGGAGTCCTCATGCTTTTTACTTGACCTTCCTCCAGTATCATTGATACTGTATTCTCGAAGGTCAACTGAAGTCTTCCCCTGTCTCTCCTACCGTTCACCTTTGCTACATATATCTTTCTCACCATTCTTTCGTCACTCATCCTCTCGACGTGCCCAAACCACCTGAGCACGTTCTTCTTCATTCTTACTATAACATCCTCGCTTATACCTGTCTTTATAAGTATCTCTTCGTTGCGGATTCGGTCAGCCAAACTGACTCCACATATTCTCCGAAGAGATCGCATCTCTACAGCCTTCATCTTTCTTTCGTTCTTCTTTTGACAAACCCACGTTTCACTGCCGTATAACAGCGTCGGTACCAGCACTGCATTGTGTACAGCCATACGTGCAGCTACGCTGACGTTCCGCCGTCCCATCAATAGAGATAGCGCACCGTTAATCCTGTTACCGGCAGCAATACGCCTTTCCACATACATATCATATCGTATCTTCCGTCTCTGCTAAACATACTTCCCAGGTATACTACCTCATTCACTTGTTCTAATATCTTTCCAACTACAGTTATCTTACATTCTGTTCTTTCTTCATCTCTTTCAAACATCAGAATCTTAGTTTTCCTCGCATTCAGGCTTAGATCATTACTTTCACAACCATCTTTCAAATTGGTGACTAATGCCTGTAGCTCACATTCTGATGATGCAATGAGCACTGCATCATCTGCGTATAGTAAGCAGTTAATCTTCGAGTCACCTACTTTCACACCCATGTCACTTTCTTTCACACCTTGGAGACAGCTATCCAAATACAAATTGAACAGCCAAGCTGACATAGCGCAACCCTGCTTGACAACCGATTAAATATCAAATTGAGGCGATACGCCAGCTCCTACCTGTGTACAGACACAGGCTGAATGATCTCGGTAAAGAGATCTTACAGCCTGCAACAAGGGTCCGCTCACATTGTACCGGGGCAGTATCTCCCACAACGTCTTTCTCTCAACCCTGTCAAACGCCTTTTCCAAATCCACAAAAGCACAGAAAACCTTCTGGTTTACGGCCAAAAACCTTGGGCCTCCCACAAAAGCCTTTCGGATGGAGGAGAGATCCTGCGTTCTTCTCGCTAAAATCTTTGCATACACCTTACTGCCCAAGCTAATCAAACTGATAGCCCTATAGCTTGCACAGTCTATCTGTGAACCTTTGCCTTTATACAAAGGCACGATGACTGCGCCGCGCCAATCCTCTGGAACCTCTCCCGTTTTCCAGCACATATTGCATAGAAGACAGAACAGGTCCAAGATGCGGGGTCCACCATATTTGATCATCTCTGCAGTAACTTCATCCGCTCCCGCTGCCTTACCACATTTCAGACTTCGTATGGCATTCTCTACTTCTTTAATATTGATTTCGCCGACTGCTACATCAAGACTCAGCATATTGTTGTTACTTGAGACAGAGGCGTCATCACATTCATACATCTCCTTGTAGAATTCCGCCCATCGTTGCAAAACGAGTGTTCTTTCTGATATAATTTCACCGTCCTTCGAAAGCACTCCTTTCATTCTACAGGTTAGCGAACAACTCCGGAATTCACTAACTTCTCGCCAGAAAAGCTTCTTGTTCTCCCGGAAGTTGTTCGCTAATCTTTCATCTTTTTTTCTCTCTGCTCTTTCACGCTTCATCTTTATCATTGCTTTCGTTTGGTGCTTTTGCAACTTATATTCTTTCTTTTTAATCTCTCTCATACTTTTGTTCTTACTCGAGGCTTTATAATCTTGCTATGCTTTCTTCTTAAGGAAGAAGTGAAAGATGCCGTATAAAAGTCTACGGCATCTTTCACTTCATCATCCCACCATTCATCACGCTTCTTTCTAAAGCCTCTTTTCCCTAATCCACACACTTCAGTTGCTGCTTCAACCATACTATTCCTAAGATTCTGCCAGCATACTTCAACACTATCATTTTCTATTTCGCAACTATCTAGCTTCTTGGAAACCCTTTCAATATATTCCTTTCTAATGGGTGGGCAAATACTTTCATTTTTTTAATTTCACGTTTTATCCTACATAGCAGGATAGACAGGAACAACCTAATATCATAACATTCCGTTATTTTTTTTCCGCCTATATTAAGAACATTGCGTATAAAGTGTCGGAATTCAACGACACGCTTTGGCTTGCCAAAGTGAGGAAATGAAAATAATTTAATGTCCAAAAATGTTGATCCCCGAGCGGAAATCGAACCCACAATCAGACGCGTTAACAATTGGACGCTGCCCCATACACTTCGATGTCCTTAAAGTAACATGACGAGAACTGGAAACTTGTATGCTATTAAAAATACAACAGAAATCATGAATTTATTACATATATTATCAGGCACAACATATATAAAATAATAATTGATAATAACTTTACGAAAATTATACACATTAAGAGACGATTTAATCCAAATCTGAAATTAGATAAAGCGATAAGAATTACAGGTAATATATATCGTTCTGCTTCGCGATAAACATTCAGAGCGTACCATCAAGTATGTGTTGGAAGTGGACATTGTTAGTAGTGACGGTGGCAGTAGGGGTGGTCTCATGCCATGATGACTACCATAGGATACGTCGGAAGCCGTCTCGACCGCCTGTCTTGCCCGGAGAGGACACTAGAGAATATTGGCTGAGAGACGCACAAGATGCTATCGAGTCGAGGATGAAGAGGCATGCAGCACGAAGTATTCCAGAGAAAGCAAAAAATGTTGTTATGTTCCTCGGTGACGGCATGTCCGTGCCTACACTAGCAGCCGCTCGAACTTTATTGGGACAGAGAAATGGCCGACCTGGAGAAGAAGCAGAATTGTCTTTTGAATCTTTCCCAACAGCAGGGCTCGTGAAGGTAAAGTGTGTTTTTAAATTTGGCTAAGACAATTCCGGTCCAACGTGTCTCAATAAAATTTATGCCAAAAGCATCTTTTTTATACCTAGTGTAGATCCATAAAATCGGAATTTTTGTATGTTTAGACTTATTGTGTGGATGCTCAAATTGCTGACTCTGCGTGCACCGCCACTGCTTATTTGGCTGGAGTTAAAAATAACGAAGGAGCTATTGGAGTGACTGCCGCAGTGCCGTTCGGAAATTGTGAAGCTTCCATTCCAGCGGCAAGACACGTAGAGTCCATCGCTGCGTGGGCCTTAGCTGATGGTCGAGATGCTGGTTGGTATAGTATTCAGTTTTTTAATAAGTAGAGTTCATATTTTAAAAAATACTTGCACTTATCTCAAAATTTTGAATATCGACTAACAAATTTTTTACTGCTAATTTAGGGGTCGTTACGACTACTCGTGTCACTCACGCGTCTCCTGCCGGAGTTTACGCGAAAGTAGCAAGTCGCTACTGGGAGAATGATGCTGCAGTACGTGAAGACTCTGCGGATCCTAACAGATGCCCCGACATCGCTCACCAGTTGGTGCACTCACATCCTGGGAATAAATTTAAGGTAACCTAATTATACAGAGAAAACTAAATACCATTAATTAAATACGGCTTGCATGCTCACTTTTGTAAGTAGACAAATAATAGTTACTGTTTTCTTTTTCAATATATATAATAGAAAATTTGAGGCTAATAACTAGTGCAAAAGCGATTATTTTGTCTTATAGTTCAACAGATAAATATATTTTTCATATATGTAGTTAAGTGTTATACATGTGCTAGTGATATTTAAAATTATTTTTATTTTATAATTGCATTGGCAGGTAATTTTAGGTGGAGGTAGACGAGAATTTATACCAGCGACCAGAGTTGACGAAGAAGGACAAGCAGGATTACGAGGCGATGGTAAAAATTTAATAGACGAGTGGGCAGCTCAAAAGGAAGCAAAGAATGCAAGCCACCGATACATTTGGAATCGCAATCAGTTACTGGAAGTGAATAATAATTTGCCAGAATACTTGTTGGGCTTGTTCGAAGGAAGTCATTTATTATACCATATGGAGACAGTCAACATTACAACTGAGCCGACCCTCGAGGAACTGACAGAAACTGCTATCAGAATGCTAAGCCGCAATGAAAAAGGCTTCTTCTTGTTCGTCGAAGGCGGTCGCATTGACCACGCACATCACGATAATTTAGTTGAACTTGCTCTTGACGAAACAATCGAGTTCAGTAAAGCCGTAGCGCGTGCTACTGAACTACTTTCAGAAGAAGACTCTTTAATAGTGGTGACGGCCGACCACGCTCACGTGATGGCAATTAACGGGTACACACAAAGAGGACGCAGTATTCTCGGACCAGCTGACAGTCCCGATCCAAACGACGTTCCCTATATGACGTTGTCCTACACTAACGGACCTGGTTTCAGAAGCCACGTCGACGGCAGACGAACAGACCCAACTCAAGAAAGAGATTTCGGTAAGTATTTTCTCATAAAAACTAGGAGACCCACAATTGCGACGATGATGGGTGGAAACGTTTGCACATGACAAATGTAGTATCGTGTAAAAATGTTTGTACAAAATTTGTAAAAACCCTTCTAAAATACTTATACAAAACTTAATTTAATTTTGTTACAATAACTTTAAATGAACTTAACGCTCGTATAATTCAGGTGACCGTCTCACATGGATGTCGCACGTGGACGTGAACATGACATGGGAGACGCACGGCGGCGACGACGTCGCGGTGTTCGCTCTCGGACCTCACCACGAGATGTTCTCCGGCCTCTACGAGCAGAGCCACCTCCCCTACCGCATGGCGTACGCCGCCTGCATCGGACCCGGACACGTCGCCTGCAGCGCTGGCGCCGTACATCACTCTATCCTCTTCACGGTTGTTTCTTTAATAGCTATGATTATTAACTTCTTTTAAATTAATCTAAAGCAATACAATTTAATACCGTTATTATTTAATTTTGTAAATATATTAGTTATTAAGTAATGTTACTACCAAATGTTAATACATTAAATACTCTTTCGGCTGTCGCTGCAGCTCCAATAAAAACAGCTTTTTATTTATTACCACAAAATATTTATCATTTCTATATACACAGAATACAAATATTATCTTTTCTGTTTAATACCGTAGTACCGTGTCAGTATAAAACGTGGAGAATTCTGTACGTGGTCCGAAGGAATGAGGACAAAAAAAAATGCTATTGCCTATGTTTGGGAAGACGACCTGGGACTTATTATTGGCGGTCAAGGCATTTCTACAATTTCCGAAGCGGCACCTTTTAAATTTCTCGGTTAGAAAATAGACTACATAAGCCCGATTCCATCCTTAAATGTAATAGTCGACAGCTTTTTGAATGATCTCGAGAAGGTAGACCATCAACCTATTAGTAATGTAAAAAAAACTTGGATTTACGACAATAATCTAACATCATCATCACCATCATGAACTGGCCTTTTCTCATAAAAACCTCTCAGCGAAATTAGATGATAATGTCATAAAAACATTGAAGTCTTGGCTATGGCGTTCGGCGGACACCTCAACCCTATTTAGAGATAAAAATAGTTTTGGATTGAGATTAAAAAAACCATCGGAGCTCTATAAACACCTAAAAAATGTTAAGTTCAAAATCCCACATTGAAATTAAGACGGAATAATATATGAGGCATGTTTGAACTTTGTTTTGTTTGTATTATCTCTGAGCGCTAATATTTTTCTCAAAATACAAATGTTGTTGCCTTTTTTACGTAATGGCCATAAGGTAAAGCAAAAACAGGGAAGGCGAGCTTGAACGCATTTATAGGGGTCCCCTCATCCTACATTTGTGTTGTAAGTCCCAGCCGCTCTCAACTTCCTCCTAACTTCTCCTTTCTCACCGTGATGAGAACGGAATCAAGCCAGACGGTGAAATCACGGATTTTACCCGAGACGGGAATTTTGTATCCAGATCCCAAAAATCATCAATTTTCATTACCAAATATTAATTAGTTAATATTAATTAACAAATAAATAAAGAAACAAATAAATTAAAATGAAAATCTTAGTCGGTAGTGATTCACATTTGGTAAAAATGCAAAAATACAGTAGTTAATTATTAAAATATGATTTACTGCCATCTCGTAGCAAAATGTGAAAATAGGAACTGACGTAGTTAGTACTTAGCGGAGTAGTTCAGCTTTGTACATGTAGGCGGCGTTAGTCTCTCTAGTCTCTGCCAATACACGTGATATTTTTACTTAAATATAGCATAAAATACACGTTTATAAAGTAGTTATGCAATACTTTTATAACGTCTCTCTCATTTTTCTGTAAATAGAATTATTTAAATATACACATATTGGTTAATACTTCTCGCGTGGAATCATTATTCAGGGTCCAGATATCTCTTTGTTCATAGTTCGTACTGTTTATTTCTCATCGAGCTATTTGAATAGTAAGTTTAGTTGACATTTAGAAAAACTTTATGAAGCACTTCTCAATACATTCATGAAAGTTCTACTTTTAAAGGTATTATTATATAATATAGATTTAGAAATGAAATGATGCACTGAAATCTGAATGAATGAAGCACAATTATCGATATATGACTTTAATATCTATCTATATCTAAGTAAAAATATCCCGTGTATTGGCAGAGACTAGAGATACAAACGCCGCCTACATGTACAAAGCTGAACTACTCCGCTAAGTACTGACTACGTCAGTTCATATTTTACCATTTTGTTACCAGATGGCAGTAAATTTTATTTTAATAATTAATTACTGTATTTGTCCATTTTTACCAAATGTGAATCACTATCGACTAAAATTTTCATTAATTTACATTTTCATTTTAATTTATTTGTTTCTGTATCCCGCATATAGCAGGGTAGACAGAGGGAACCTGAGAACCTAGTGTTAAGACACTCCGTTCTCTTACAACAATTTTGTTCCCCACTTTCCGCCGAATTGAGGCTTTGCGTGCTGACTCAACGCCGCGCTTCACCTTATATTACCAAACCCAGGAAATGAAAATACTAACATTTCCTGGAGTCGGAATCGAACCCACAACCTGTCGCGTTTACAGTCGCAAGTTGTGCCTCTGCGATACGACAGGCGTTTCTTGTTATTTGTTTCTTTCTTTATTTATTTATTTGTTAATTAATATTTGGTAATGAAAATCTACTATTTTTAGGATCTGCCAAACTCTAAAACGATTAAAAAGCTACGTTACTAATATACAAAATTCCCGTCTCGGGAAGAATCCATGACAATTTGGTCTTTATTGATGATGATAATGCAGAGGAAAAAGTACAGTTTACTGTCAAAATTAATTACAGTTATCAGTAATTTATAAATTTTACTGCCCTACAGCGGTCTTCACTCTCCTCCCTTTTGGGGGAGGAGGGGTGATGGCTTCAGGCTCTTAGGTCTTGCATGGACGGGTCATCGGGTTGGCCCATAGGGCCTCTGTATGGGTTCTATCTAAAAAAAAAATTTTTTTTTTTTTTTCGTTTTTTTCTACTGCCCTAGCTAATCAAACTTAGTATATATTATATACTATAAATATGTATTATGTATGAAATGTAGGTTATAGCGAATACAAAATCGTTGTCATGATAAGGAAAAAAAAACAAAAATTTAACTTAAGAATCAAATAAAGCGATCAACGATACGTTATTGTGTCTATATATGAATACAACAACAGCCATCACTAATAAGTTGTACGTGTCACTCGAGGTCACTCCTGCAATCGATACGTCCACGTCAGTGCGACCTACCACCATTATTTACCGCGGCCGGTGTCACCGAACACGCAAACCACACCACCACAAATTTAATACTATTTCTTATAATGATAAGCGCCATATAGAGAAAGAAATCGAGATTTTAAATAGTTATATAAGTTCGTCGAGGTTTTGAGAATTTGTCTCGTAGCCACGAATCATCTAAGCGTAGTGCGGATGGACGCCATAGGGTCGCCGACGCCGGTGTCGTCGCTGCGGCTGCGGCGTGGCGATGTGGCGGGCGCGAGCGCGGCCGGCGCGCTGCTGGCGACGGGCGGCGGCGACGGCGCGCTGCGGCTGTGGCGCTGGGGCCGCGACCTCGCGTGGGAGCAGCGCGCCGAGCGGCCGCGCGCGCACCGCTACGGGGTCACCGCCGTGCAGTTTGCGCCCTCCGGCCTGCTGCTGGCGACGGCCGGCGTGGACGGTGCGGTGCGCGTGTGGGCAGTGCGGCCGGAGCTGGCCGCGCGGCGCACGCTGGCGGCCCCGCACGCCGCGGCCGCGCGTGCTCTGCAGTGGGCGGGCGGCGAGCGCGCCGTGGTGGGGCACGACGACGGCGGCGTGCGCGTGTGGGCGCTGCGGCCGGGCACGCTGCTCGCCTACGTGCGCCCGCACGAGGGGGCGGTCTACGCGGTCGCGACGTTGGCGTCCGCTGCGTTGTTACTGACCGCCTGCACTGACGGTGTGCTTAAAGTTTTCGAGTTCGATGGTAAGGTGTAAAACGATGTAGATAATTCTGTCATTACTAGAGAAAAGATGTGAAAATTTATCGTTAGAGTGCTACAACGCATATATTAAATTTAAAGAAGAGAAAATAACCTCAAGTAGTAAGTTCTTCTGGTCATTCTTAAAACGTAAAAAACAAAATAATACTGACGCATATCCAGCCGAAATGAAATATGACAATATAAATAAATCAGGAGGTCAAAATATCTGTAACATACGATTATAACGGTATCAAACAGAATATGTACTATAAAGAATTTGATAGTCGTAGCTTAACTAATATGAATTTGAGTCTTAGAGAAATAATTAGTGCATTGAAAAGTCTCGACAGCAATAAAGGTGCTGGAACTGACAACATTTCTCCTACGTATTTAATAAATTGCGCCGAAACACTCGCCATTCCATTAGAAAAAATTATAATCACTCATTAAAATCCGGTATTTTTCCCTCTAAGTGGAAAATCGCAAAAGTAGTTCCTGTATTTAAAAACGGCGATAAAACATATATCAAGAACTATAGGCCTATATCTATACTATCTTTAATTGGTAAAATTTTCGAATCCTTAGAATATATAAGGGTTTACAACTACTTTAAACATTTTTTTAATATTCATCAACACGGTTTCATTAGCGGAAGGTCTACATGTAAAAATTTAGTTAATTTTTCAGAAATATTAATAGATGCGGTTGATAAAAGTTTAGAGTAGATGTTATTTATACTGACTTCAGTAAAGCGTTTGCCCATTCCCGTGCTACTATACAAGTCAAAGTCAAAGTCAAAGTCAAATAATTTTATTCAAAAAAAGAAGTTACAAGCTTCATTTTTTGAACGTCAAATAATTTACCACCGGTTCACTAAATTTAATGCCTCAGACCTGAGAAGAACCGGCGCAAGAAACTCAGCGGGACTTTTTTTTTTTTTTTTTTCAAGTTATCTGTATATGGTGTTGTCAACTCAGTGTTTAACTGGTTAAAATCGTACCTCACAGAAAGACAATTTTACGTAGTGGTTAACGGATTTAAATCTGTGATACATAACGTTTGTAACGATATGTACTATAGTACTTATCGAAACATAAATTAAAATATAAAATATAAGTTAAATATGAATTATAAATAAAATTCAAAATGCAAATAAAATATAATATTAAATATGGAAAATAAAATATAAACTCTATGTATACATAATAATAACACGTAATCAATTTCGACAAATGAAAGTGAACGAACATGTCACTTTGTATGGAAATGTCAAATTGTGTGCGTCACGTCTGAAAATCGGATGTTGTTCATGTTACCCCCTCCCGAATGTCATAACAGTTGCGTGGCATATATAGGGAGGCAGCATGTGGTGATGCAGCGGTGTCGAGTCAACCTTCCTATATACTGATACACGAACAAATATAAAGACTCACATAACATTCACTAAGACGAAAAACTAAATAACAACTAAGTATTACTTAAATGATTTACCTATTAATACAGTAGACATTATTAGAGATTTAGGTGTCATTTTCGACAAAGCACTGACATTTTCACCGCACCTAGATGCTACTGTCAGTACGGTTAGTAAAATGCTTGGTTTCGTACTACGAAATTCAAAAATATTTAAAATAAAAAACTAGTACGAAGATTGCCCTTTACAGAACTTTAGTAGTAAGTATATTGGAGTACGGGAGTGTTGTCTAGATACCCCATTATGCTACTCACTGTTTCCGTATAGAATGGCTCCAAAAGCGTTTTTTATACCACCTCACATAACATTTTAAAACTAATTTTGTAAAAAAAGTATGTCTTGTCCTTATAATTGCATGTGGTTTACACCATTCACCTTAAAAGGTAATGCATTTAGTTATAAGAATAAAAACAAACTATTGTAAAATTATATCCGATGTAATTACCACTGGTGAATCTAATAAAAAAGAAATAAATAAATCGACGATAATTGACCTTGGTGTGTTTTTTTTTCGACGTAGATCAGGAAAATTGGACTTGTATAAATGTGAAGTGGTTGATGTTATTATATTATCCAATATTATCCACTATTAGTGGAAGCAATGAGAGATTTCATTTTCGCCACTTCTAAAATGGTATTGCAGAAATCATTTCTCATGGGAAAGAAGGAGAAGTGGGTCCGACACCGATACTGTGGGAAGACGGTGCTCACGACTTGGGGGTCCTGTGCGCCGTAGGATGTTCAAGCGGGGCGGCCACGGGGGGGCACGACGGGCGCGTGCGGCTCTGGCAGGTGGAGGGCGTGGGGGGCGAGCGCCGCGTGGTGTCGGGCGCGACGCTGGTGGGGCACTCAGCGGCCGTGAGCGCGCTGAGCTGGCGCCGCGACGTGCTCGCGTCGGCGTCGCTGGACCGCACGGCGCGGCTGTGGAGCGCGACGGCCGCCACGTGCTTGCACGTGCTGCACGCGCACTCGCGATATCTCACCTGCGTTGAACTTGCACGTGACTTACGATTCATGATTACAGGTAGCGTTGTATTTCATATATTTTTGTTATTTTTATGTTTCTTTTTGTTGTCGATTATTCATAGAGAGTTCACTGATAGGAGATGTTTCAATAATTAATGATGTAACTAACAATAATGCAATATTTTAACGAAATATTATGTTTTAAGTGGCAAAGTTCAATGCCGCACTTTGGGCAACTAATCAACGATACAAAAATATTTGTATATATCACAAGGCCAGCTATATTTACTACCATTGCGGCGTATACGCAACTGACTATAGTCAAAGATTGAACTGCGGCGACGGTGTCTCAAATATTTTATCATAATTATTATTTACAGATTTATATCCGATGAATATTTTCAGCTTCCAATGATAAATCTGTACGGACTTGGTCGTTAGGAGATTTTACCTTTAGTGATGACATAGAACCAACTTGTAATCCTGCCGTTCATTTTGGACTCGGTGATCTTGAAGTAAGCATTCATAAAGTGCTTCTATAAATAATACACAGCGCTCATATTATATTTAATTACTCTTATTTGTTGTAATGTATAAACTTACACAATATTTTACCAGGGCATTGGTCCCGTTAGCGAAATTGATTCTGATATAGAAAATTTAGAAGAAAGCTTACTGTGCACGAGTGTTGAAACTCGTTGCTTGGCGCGCGTCTCTCACGATGCCGCCATCAATTCTATTGCAATTTCTAAAGAACGTATCGCTACTGCATGCAGGTAATACCAAATCACATATTTATAATCATAATTTTATAATTAAAATATTTTAGATTTTTTTACTTTAAAATAGTCAAGAATCCTTCAGTTACCTACAGTCATCTGACTGATACGCATTCTATATTGTATTGAGGTGATGTAGCTTTTTAGGTAGTTTTTTAGGTAGTTTTTTTGATTGGCTCTTGTAGACAATGTTTCGTGAGAGAATTGGAATATACGAGTATATTGATAATCTTATTAAAAGTAATATATATATAATAAGTAGATACAATTTTTAGTGACGGTTTTGTACGAGTGTTTAAATGGCAACGGCAAGATGATATCGTGCTTGAGCTGGAACTGGAGCTGGCAGCACATTCTTATCCTGTGCTATCTGTTGATTTTGGTGCCGATGGTGCTTTACTATTGAGTGGTGGTCTCGACGGTTGTGCGCGACTATGGGATGTCCAGGTTAGTCATATGTGTTCAGTAAATGTACGTTTAGTGTGGCACTAGATAGATAATAATCTTTTTCCACTAGTCAGGTTGTGAGCTGGTAGTGTTTTCAGCGGAAAGCGTTAACGCTGGCGCAGGAGACGGAGGCGGCGGAGTTCGCGATACACGCGTGTCCCCTCATCGTCCACCTTTACTTCTCATTGCAAGTGACGACGGACACGCAGCTCTTTGGGGAATCGATCCTCCAAGCCCAGACCACTTACAGCTTAGTAACATTTTTAAAATTACTACTATGATATAAATAATCGAAATTAGGCATTTTATATTTTTTTTGTATTGATGACTGTGTGAAAATGATATTTTGCCGGTAATTAAAGGCATGCTTTTATTTAATTGTTTCAGTGTGTATTCGGGATTGGCAGAAGCCGCCTTGTGCTGCGCGTGGTCGACGGACGGACGAGTGTTTGCGACCGGAGGTGAAGCGGGTGAGCTGCAGTTGTCGGTTCCACCGCCTCGTCCCACTACACTTTTTCAAGAGACCGATGCTCACGACCTCGGTGAATTTATCAATATCGCAATAATCATTATCACGTTATGTTTATTCCTAATATTTGAAAATAGCTGAATCGATTTTATAATATTTCAGGAGTTCTGAGTTGCGATTTTGCCCCAAAATTTGAAATCGAAAATTCTGATGAAAATACTGAAACGTATTTACTCGCGACCGGAGGCAGAGACGCCTCAGTGAAACTTTGGTGGGTGGAACTGGAAGGAGTCGACGAGGCGAGCGTCGATAGGGGCCGCTTCAAGTTAGCGTTGTCGCTATCCGCGCACGGCGGCGCGGTGCAGTGCGTGCGGTGGGGCGACAGCGTGCAGAGCGGCGGCGCGCTGTGGCTGGCGACGGGCGGCTCGGACCGCTGGGCGCGCGTGTGGCGCGTGCGGCCGCGCGGCGCCGAGCTGCACGCGCTCGCGCTGGTGGCGGTGCCGGCCGGCGCGGCGGGTGGCGCCCCCGCCGTGCGCCTCCTCGCCGACACCCGCCACGCCGCGCTCGCTGTGGGCTCGCTCTCTGGGACGTTAGCGTTGTGGAAAATACCCGATTCCGATTCGCTCGATGACACAGACGGCGCCGAAGTTCGCGCTTGGAGCTCTACGGGAGTTGCCAAATGGTTACGAGAATATGTGACGAGACCGCCGGGTAATATTAGCGAGAGCGCTACGGTTGACCGATTTCTTTAACTATACATAGCATTTATGAGGTTTCTTGCCGTGTGAGCCAAAAATTTATATTTTAACTTTGTTTACGATTTAGTTTTATTTATAGCTTAATTTTGCAAAAGATTAGCTTTTTATTTCATTTACTTATTTACTTTCCACTAGTTGCCGCCTGTGACTTTGTTTGTATGAACTACTGATTACTAATTTTCACTTAAATTCTTTATGTATTAAGGTCATTTTATTTTACTGCCAAAGAAGTGTGCAATGCAAAAAAAAGGGATTGATATTAATTTGTAATTAAATTTTTAGTTATCACAGTAAAGATAAGTTGGCTTAGTTTTATTAATTATAACTCATTTAATACAAAAATAAAATAATTAAAACACAAGCTCAATTCATCAGCAAATGTCACACTCTGTTGTTAACTGTGCATTGTGTATATTGTTAGCTTTAGGTAATATAACATAAATAAAATATTAGAAATATAGTGTAATTTGTGGGTCATCAAGTAAATTAAATTTACGCAACAAAAAAATCATCACTTCGGTTATCGTATAAAGTAGTATAAATTTGAAAAAAATACTAGTAGCTTTAGTTTTCATTCATTACATTTACTGGCTTAATAATAAGCCATAGGCATAAGCCTATACTAACAATTATATGTTTGCGGGCATTAAAGTACAAGAAAACTGTCTGATTTCTTAGATAGAGACAGTATTGTTTGCAATTTTTACGGAGTAAAAGTTCGTGCATTACTTCTGCATGGATTCTAATCAGGTAAGATTGTAAAGTTATATTATAAAAATATATTGAATTTATAATGGGTTGTGTTCTGAAGAATTGTTTGACATGATGCCCACGGCTACTTTTCACCATCGCACCGCTCGCCATCGACAGGGAGTTCATGCTCACACTTTGGAGCCTAAATGGTCCCGAACAGTTCGATTTCAAAGGAACTTTCTTCCGC
>JAKGSA010001215.1:13425-68798 GCA_033558755.1 Philaethria dido | reverse complement strand
TCCGCTACAGGTAATAAGCGCAACAGCGAGTTTGATCTTGAAATGATATAAGATATGACCAGTTCACTTAAAATTTGTCACTTCTGTTATCGTCACTACTGTGATCGGTATGATTATATGCTTCCGACGTTTAGTTTTTTATATATATCAGGACATTATATAATATATATTATTACAGTTGTTGCTATTAAAATATTGCAATAATATCGTTTTTGCTTATGATTCTGTATGTTTGTTTGATTTATTTACACCTCAGTTAGGTGCTACTAGAAATTTAGATTTATAACCGTTATTGTTTAAGTTTTATCCTAGCAGCCCATTCACAACGCAAGTTAAGAAATAAAAATAAGATAGAGTTCGAAAAACACAGAAAACGTAAAGAACAAATTAAATTAGCCATGAGACGATATAAGAAGAAATTTTCAGAAGAACAACTAGAATAAAGAAGATTAAAATCCTGAGAATGATAGAGATGAATACAATAGTAGCAAGGTCAGAAAGATCGAAAAGATAACGGAGGAGTAAAAGAAATAAAGAACAAACTACGATGAATAATTAACAGTGTTGCATGAAAGACTTATAATAAATAAATACTAATTTAATTTTCTATCCTAAATAATATTTAATAAATTTAATTCCTTAATAAATTTAATTTTCTATCTAAATGCTCAAATCTTCGGTGTTCAAGTCTTTAAGACTTTTGAAAATAAAATGTTATCGATTATCCCTTTTTTGTTGTTATTAAATGTAACATTTTTAAGAAATCCTCACTCCTGTGATACACAGCATCATTTCTGTTATCACCATTTTACAAAAATATGCGTTTTTCTTATAAGACAAAAGGTTCCGACCTCGATATATAATTTTAACTTTCACTATTTATACCAATAAACTCAATAAAATCAAAACAAATCTAAAATTCGATATTTTTATTTTTAATATTTTTTCCCCTTTAAAATAGAATGACCCATTAACACATTTGTCTTCAAATTTTTGAGAAATGTGTCAAAAAATGTCATTTGACCTACATACAGCACACAAAGCAAGCAAAAAAGAATACTATAAGAATGCAAGAATTTCTTTCATACCGTGTATTTTTATCGATTGTTTCATAATGTTTGTTTAGAAATATTTATTAATACATGTATCCTATTGTTGAATCAGGTTCAACTTTACATGAATCGGAAGAGTCCCGTTTATTGGAAGCAATACAAGAGGCGGCACTCACCGGCGGACATCTTCTTGATAAATCTATTGAAGAGTTGATGATTATTTTTGGATACGGTACGTAATTTTTTTTTAAAGTTTACTTGATATTCCTATAAATATTAACTCGTAAGGAGTTTATCTTGATTATACCTTAAAAACTGACTTAATTCAAATTTTATATATATTAAAGTTTGGTCTCAATATAAATGAATTTTCTAATTTTGGGACCAAAGATATCTAACCGAAGTACTGATTATAATAATATACATTTTAGAATAATGTGATCACGGCGTAGTGAGATAGCATCTGACTGTAAGTGCGATTTGACTGATTTTATGTAAACTATTTTCATTTCCCCGCTCTGGTTTATTTTGTAAGAGCCCCTCACAATGCGATCTCTCGAATTCAGGCGAAATTGGGTACCGGAGAGTCTCAACACTAGACTCTTTCTGACTACCATGTTATGAGTATGTGAGAATAAGGGTGAACCTAAAAAAAAGTATGTTATTAATTTTTAGGACAAGATCAAAGTGAAATCAGTACAGAAGACGAATGCGGGGAAGTGCGTACGCGGTTACTTGATGAGTTACTGTGGATGCGTCGAGACGAACTACCCAGAGAATTGGTGCGTGTTGCTCAAGTTTTTTTACTAATGATTTATTTATTTGTCACAATTACTTATATATCAAAATTTTATTATTTTTTAACCGACTTCCTAAAGAGGAGGAGAAATTTGACAATGTGCTATCGAATAACTTTTTAGTGGGTGATTGTCCAATTTTAATGATTCTTTTTTATATGATAACTATTGCTTCTTGTAGTCCCATTTAAATTTAGATAAGATCTGTCGAGCCATTTTTTGAATTATCCGTAATAACTTTAGTTTTTCAGTGCATTTCATATGAAGTTGGCTTATTGGGCACTGAACATTAGCAGTTTATGTGTTTTTTTAATTTATGTAGAAAATACAATAAATGTGCGATAGCGTTGTTTTACTATAAGTGCGATAGTTGATAGTAAAGGAATTGATGATAGAGAAACTCAAAACCCACACTCCTTACATATACTAAACTATACGTTCTCATTCTACGCTTCGTCAAAATTGTTATACATTTTTTTACAACTTATTTTTGTTGAAGACAAAAGATAACATTAGTTAGGTAGTAGTTTATACTACGATAATAACCTTCGTTTAGGAGCAAGCCGCCCCGCACGCTCTGCGCTGCCCGCTGACGCACGTGGTGCTGCGCGAGCCGGCGCGCGCCGCCGACGGGTTCACGTACGAGCGACAGAACATACTCCACTGGATACTGGCCACAGGGACGGGTAACTATTATGTTTTTTTAGCTTCACACTGTATCCCGCTCGTAGCAGGTTAGGCAGAGGATACCTGGAAACCGACGTGTTGAGACACTCCGTTCTCTTTATGACTTCCGTTTCCCACTTTCGTTCGAATTGAGGTATTGCGTGCTGAGAAGCAAAACTCAACGCCGCGTTTTGCCTTATTACCAGAGCGAGAAAATGAAAATACAAATATTGTTTAATAATTTTAATTTCCTATTATACAGTAAATTTAAAAAAAATGGATGTCCATCATTCAAATTCTTATTTTCAAAATATTTTTTTATATAAGGAGTGTAAGTTCAAGTACCAAGTAGGCGAATCAAAAAAAGGGTAAAACAAATAAAAATTGTACGAAATTAAATTGATTCTTATTTAAAACAATTTCAAATGAATATAACTACAATTTCCAAAAATCCTGCGATATCTTTTTATTTACCCTAGTTATAACTGCCTACACCTATATTCCTCGTCTTAGGATCACAACATTGGATTGGTCAAAGAAAACCTATTGTCAAAACACTCTATTTGCCGCTGTTAAATTTATTTTTAATTAATTTTCATAAAATATATCTTCTCATCTGTACCATTTATCTGCCAAATCGTTTTACAAATTTAGTAATTAATGAGTGAGTTACTTATCGCTTATATAATGCTAGTGTAAAATATAGTTTTCATATTTCATAATATGTCAGCTATATTACTAAAGCTTCATTTAAATTTAGGCCCCTTAAACCTACACGTTGGTTCGTAAGTCGCAGGCACTCTGCAAACTCCTCTCTGCATCGTGATAGCACCCGCACGATGAATTCATTGTGCGCTAAGGAGTTTCTTCTTATATGTGATATAGATGTAATGGGGAAATAATTTTATTTAAATTAATTTCTATATTTCGCTTTGGTAAAACAAAGCGCGGCGTCGTATTTCACCACTTAACACACAATGTCTCAAATTTGGACATAAACCGCCGGAGTGTCTTGACACTAGATTATTTTACTACCCTGCTATGTGGGATAAGGGGGAAGCTGTAAAATATATATATTACAGATGAGTTGCGGTCGCCGATGTCCGGTCATCGTTTGAGCAGTGCGCTCGTGGAGCCCAACTACGGCGTGCGCGAGCAACTGCGCCGCTACTGCGGGTGGAGGGAGTAGACCCGCCAGTCATTGTACTACATGTTTATTGGCGAGTGTTTAAGTGTGTGGATGTGTGTAATATATTTATAACACGTGTATGAATTAAAAAAATAATATTTGATTTTCTTTCTTTTTCAAGTGAATGAATGTCGTTTTAGTATCAGGAACTAATATCAACAAATTCCAAAGTAATAAACCAAATTCTAGAGAGAAAACTTTATGTTCCTATTTCAGACTGAAAATTTTACAGTTCTTTGCAAATAGAATACTTTTGCTTTATTTGAAAATAGAAAAATACTAGATATTTTTTTTTGTAAAAACGGTTGATCTATAGTAGAAGTCTCAATAGATTGTTGTTCAGTGTAGATGTAGAGTATAGGATAGATTTGTGCTTAAATAATACACCAGTGAATGTTTCAACGATCTCATTTTATTTATATTACTTACATTCATATATTTACAACTGAGGCAGTAACAGTGTCAATGAATCAAACTTATGTACGGTATCACTGTTCGTGTCTCGCGACGAGCTCGAGGCGCGGAAATCATACTTAACACTAGGACTCGTTAATAAAAAAACACTATCACTAGCGTAACGCTTCGATATTACGAACGACGGCACCGGAGTAAAGTCGCGCGCCCGCACCGGGTCCCGTCGGTTCCCGTCGGTCGCCGTCGGTTCCCGTCGGTCCCCGTCGGTCGCTTCTCTTTGATCAAAAAGATTTTATATAATTTATAATATAATATTTACAAAGTTTACAAAGAGCCCGCGGTAGAGTTACGGGAGGATATTGGATATCTGTAACGTAGTACGTCGCGGGCGGCGCGGCGCGGGGGGCGGCGAGGCGGCGCGCGGCGAGCGCTATTTGGACGAGTCCTCGTCGTGGCACTGCAACCTATAAACACAACATTATTGATATGGAGTACACTCAGGTAACACCGAAAATCGGATAGTTGTAATATTAACCGTCTCGTGGGAAACTCTTCAATATTTCATACTCTTCAGCCATTTTCAATTAACGGGTACCTTAATAAGCTTTCTCCAGTCGGTCGCATCCAACTGTTGCAGAACATATGTATCCGAATAGTAAATATTAGAAATATCTGATTTTTGGAGTTACCCGAATGCATCCCACAAAGTAGAACACTTTATTAAAATCCACCAAGAACCGTTCCACAAGTATAAGTAGTAGTGGCAATACTAACAGTATGAGCATAGCGAGCACGAGTAGTCGCGGCGCGCGTCTCGCGGCGTTCAACACCGCAGACAGCGCGGGGAGGGCAGACAGTAGTGGGAGCAATGCGGGCGCACGTCTCGAGGCGGCGCCGTTGCCGTGTTGCATTGCCGCTGGTTGCTCACCTGCATTGAAGACAAAAATATTCACTTACAGCCATCCAAGAAAGTAATGTAGCCAATATTTTTAGCCAGAGGAATTTGGATCTTTTTGAGTAATTTAGTTATACTAAAAAATTCTAATATGTAATTAGCAGTAATTAAAATATGAAACAATTTAAAATATGGGCCATAGTAGTAACTGTACATAGTTAGTAGTTCTTTACATGCCACGAACGAGGCAGAACGAGTACTCACCGCTGAGGACATGCAACACTACGGAGGCGGAGTCGAGGTTGGAGGGCGAGCACGAGTAGTTACCGGAGTCTTCTCGTCGGGGATTGTAAATTATCAAGTTTCCAATCTGTAGACAAATAAGATATAGTTAAAAATTATTAAATGATACTTAATACAGGGTGCGGCGCGGAAACTTCCTGATTTGTATTTAGCACCAAGTAGCCAGATGTGGTAGAAAAAGGGCGGGGAGTATTTCATATGAAAGGCAAGGTCATGAAGTTTTATTTCCCGCCTAGTCAGTGTCCACTATGCATTGGACAAGTGAACACCGTGCGTTTGCCCTCGAAGCGTATTTTTCTAATGGCTGTTGCATTATCGCTACTCAACGAGCATTCCGTACTCGGTGCCGTATTCGTCCTTCAGGTCCGGTTCCTGATCGGAAATCAATTGTTACGTGGTTGAACACATTTAGGGCAAGTGGAAGTGTGAATAAAAATGGGTCTGGAGGTCGGCGGACTGTCACTACACCCGAAAACGTAGAGAGGAATAGACGGTCATTTTTGCGTTCTCCAAACAAATGATTGACGCCTTTTTTTGCCTACACTGGCTGAAATGAATATCAGGGATGTCTGGTTCCAACAGGATGGAGCCACGGCCCACACAAGGCGATGTTCAATGGATTTTTTGAGACAACATTTTGCAGAGCGTCTCATCTTCTTGAGAGGTGACCTTCTTTGGTCGGCCCGATGCCCCGATTTGGCTCCGTGTGACTTTTTTTTATGGGATTATCTTAAATCAATTGTTAACAATGACCGTCCAAGAATCCTACCTCATTTAAAGAACATCATATGTCAAGCCATCGCCAACATACCCGTCAATATGCTTCAGCGAGTTGAACGGAACTTCAAAAATCGACTAACCCAATGTATTGACAAAGAGGGCTGTCATTTGTCCGATGTCATCTATAAAACTAAGTGATATAAAAATTCGTGTAATGCCTTTTACAATAAAATTTATATAATAATGATATCTTTATTAGTTCTTTTTTTATTGAGCTTTCAAATCAGGAAGTTTTCGCGCCGCACCCTGTATATATGTCAAAGTCAAAGTCAAAGTCAAATAATTTATATTCAAAATAAGAAGTTACATGCTTCATTTTTTGAACGTCAAATAATTTACCACCGGTTCACTAAATTTAATGCCTCAGACCTGAGAAGAACCGGCGCAAGAAAGTCAGCGGGACTTTTTTTTTTTTTTTTTTTTTCTTTGATAATGGTTTACAATTCTTTATTAATGACAATGATACCTTTGAAACAGACTGGAGCGAGCACTTCATTCCCAAGGTGTGTAATCATTTATAAAATTACTAATTAGGTAAATAACCTTTAACACACAAACGTCTTTTTACAATTTTTTTAAATTGCAAAATGGAAAGTTCTCGGACGTTTTCTGGGATCCTATTGTAAAAGTATACACATTGTCCCATAAAAGAATTGCGGACTCGATACAATCGAGTTACAGGCGTTGCAAGTTTAAGCCTATTTCTTGTATTTATATTATGTGCATCGCCAACTTTGTTAAAATTACTAATATTTTTCTTGACATACAGTACATTTTCAAAGATGTACTGAGAGGCAACTGTTAAAATATTAATTTTCTTAAATTTTTGTCTTAAGGAATCTTTAGGGCCTAAGTTATAGATTGCACAAATAGCTCACTTTTGCAGTTACATACTCGTATATGTGTAGACGGATCCTACGTAAATTGGTATAAGAGGAAATACAATTTTACAGACAGCTATTTAAAATAAATCTTTTATATAATCTTCCCTTCCATAATGAGATAATTACAAAATTGACAACCTTTAAATAGCTCTCCTGTAAAGTTGTGCCTTTGAACTTACACCAGGACCCGTCGCTATAGTGTTTAGTGTAGAATGTGGAGGAGTGTGGAGCAGTGAGGAAGAGTTAGGTAATAAGTAAAGGTGTACCGTGGTGTCAGGCGCGAGGCGTTCCATGCGTATCTCGACGAGGCTGCGGTCGTAGTTGAGGACGCGCTCGTCGTTGTGGTACCAGAAGATGTACGCGGGCTCCTCCAGCGCCTGCGTGATCACGCACTTGAGGCTCACCGTGCTGCCCGCCTTCACGTACAGGTCCGACTCACCCACGATCTCGATCTTTGGCACTGGAATATTAAAATACTTTGTTGGAAATCATCATTTTGCATGTAGTTATAATACAACTTATAACTACAAAATGTACTTGTAATACCTAAACAATAGAAATTGTAAGTTTCTTCCCGTAAGGGAGGCGGAGAAAACCTAGTCTAAATATTCTCCGTCTTCTTATTTCCGCCTGAATTTTAGACATTACGTAGTTTTAGTTGCAGAACTCAACGCCCAGCTTTATCTTATCAAAAAGTGAGAATCTTTTTAAATACAGTCCTCCCATAATTCCCATGGATAGGTCCGATATATGGTCTGAATGATCTTTTAAATCATTTTTAAAGACCAGTTTTTTATCCTTGGATCTTGTTTTTAATATTTACGTATGTAAAATCCAGAAAGTTGACGAAATGTTTTGAGATAAACGTAGATCAATTTCTAAACCGATAAAACTCGCTATCGGAGTTCATTCCTTGCACTAATATTATATTTATTTACTAATTTATTTTTTTTTGCAATATTTTTTTATCATATTGTTGAAGTCACCTTAAATATATTTTCTGAGAGTCATTTAAAAGTTGCAAAGGTTTTTTTTTGTTATTATTCAAGGAATTCTTTATTTATAGGATACATTTAATTTGAATAATGACAAAATGACACCCTCAGGAACTTTTAAATGTCTGCCCAATAAAGTTTTTCACTTGTTTCAGTATACGTAGGAAATGTCGGTATATGTATAACATGCCTTGGTGAGTTTTCCACTGTAATATATATAATATAATAACGTAAATAGATCATTTATTCTTACCGACGACATTAAGTTGGACGAAGTGGCTCATTTTAGGCTCAGTGCCGACCTGACACTCGTACACGCCGGCGTCGCGCGCCTGTACGTATTTCACCTGCAAATTAGAAATTATCCGTGGTTTAAATACTCTTGTAAGCCAAAACTCTTTATTATTGTATTGTGTTTTTTTTTTTTTTTTATACCACGACGGTGGCAACAAGGCACACGGCCCACCTGATGGTAAGTGGTTACCGTGGCCTATGGACGCTTGCAACACCAGGGGCATCACTTACGCGTTGCCGACCCATATGTATAAAACTTTAACTAAAAAGAAAATCAATTTTATGTTATTACATATTAATTAAATTTAAATAGGACACCATCCCACTATGAAAATATGTTCACGCAGCGGAAAGTTTTGAGTATACATTAAAAAAAATAAAAATAAAAATGAAACCTCCTATTTTCAAGTCGGTTGGCTACTTAAAAGTAAAATAGATGTAGCAAAACTGACCTGTAAAGTCCACGTGTCGGTGGCTTCGACCAGGAAGGCTTGGAAGCGCTCGTCCGCGATGAACGTGAACCGGTCCACTGTGAGGATGTGCGCGTCGCGGCGACGGATCCAGGACACAGACTTGTTACTCAACTGTCGCACCTGGAATTGATTGTGTTGCATGTTTAAATATTAAGTTTTAATTAAGTAATTCTATTTGGCGAAAAGTGGGGAACGGAAATCTTAATAGAACGGAGTGTTATTACTGTTACTAGGTTCTCAGCTTTCTTCTGCCTACCTTGCTTTGTACGGGATAAAGCGTGAATCTATAAAAAATAGTCGACTTTACACTTTTCACCGCTTAGTAGAGTAAACAGAGAGAAACTATCTTCATAACAAATTCACAACATTGCGTGTGAAATGGCAGAACTAAATGACACGCTTTGACTTACCAGTGCGAAGCAATTATAATAATTTGAATATGATCATTCTACGAGTAGGAAACGAACCCACAATCATCGTCTCTACAATGAGACACTGTCTTACTGAGCAACGATGACCTCTAATAGACGGGATAAACTATATGAAATAAAATTTTCGTTGTTACGTTGTATTAGGTACCTTGCAGGGCAGGTATGCGTGTGTGCCGAGCTGGGCGGTGATGTTGTTGGGCGCGGAGGAGTCGAAGTACGGCCCCGTGTAGAGGCCGACGTAGCGGCGCGCGCGCGACCCGCCGCCGCCGCCGCCCGCGCCCGTCTCGCCGCACGACAGCACTGCAACATACACACACATACTCGTGTACAAGAGGAAATATAGTTATTATGACTAATATATGTAATTAATATAAACAATAAGTATAAATTGATGCTTTAATTGTAATATTAATTGTAAGGGTACTAAGGGTATTAAGTGTAAGGGTATATTATTGTTTTTTTTTTATTTCTAGCAATTATTTTGAAAGTTGTAAAATTAGAAAAAAACGGGTACCCGTAATAGGGTTTCCTCACGAAAAAATAAAGGGTCTGTCTGGCACCCGTACAGTGAGTCCATGAAATGATAATGAATTTCTTCTCTATAAATGTATTTAGGTGGTAGGAGGTTGGTCCTCCGACTGGCTCGCGACCACTATCATGTCAAAGACGAACCGCCAAATATCTAATGATGTGTTCCGGTTCGATGGCATGTAAGCCAGATTTTCCCCTTTCCCACCAATCCTTTCCCCAAAATGTGGTGGTTCTGATAGTGGACTACTACATTGTCCCCCCTTCCATCAGTATCCTCTAGGTTGGCAACGCATCTACAACATCTCTGGTGTTGTAGATGTCTATGGGCGAAGGTAACCACTTACCATCAGGTGGTCCTTCTGCTCGTTTGCCGTCCGTTATCAATAAAAAAAAAATATTAAAATATATATACTTATAGAGTTATATATATTTTAAGTAAAGCAACATTACATTTCTGAAATTGTCATGTCAGCGCGAAATCGCTCAGTGTTTGCGTAGGACCTATGTACCGTCTACGCCCACGCAGGCGGCACACTAACATTTAAAGACATCTACTAGATAAAGATTAAATACTTTAAAATGTATTTTATAGGGTCTGTAACGTTTTTCATTCTCTATATTAACAAAACAAAGTATGTATATAGCTATTCTATTTGTTTTTATCACTTAACATATTTTCTCTTCATTTAAGATGAATTAAAGAAGCGTTCAGGTGGAAATATGTATGTTTATTGTTTGAAATAATAAATAAACAAAACGAAAATTAAGCAAATTGCTAATGAAACACACAGCAGTACATTACACATAATACACATACATATATCTAACAAGGCAGGCAAACTTTATGAAAATGTTCTCTCATAGAACACGACGGATTATCCCGACCGACATATTCCTTTTCCAAGTTTTAATATCTCTCGTGTGCATAAAGTATCACTTCACACTTGGCACCCCATGCGGCGTCGCGTCGCACGTCCTGTCGGTAGACATCTTTTTTATTGATAATAAGTGGCAAACCAGCGCAAAGACCCCCTGATTGTTAGTGATCTTAACCCATGGACATCTACACCACCAAAGGAGTTGTGAATGCGTTGCCGGTCTTACTGATTCACCTTTGACGTGGTTACGGGCTAGTCGGAGGACTAACCTCCCACTACCAGGGAGGGTAGGCAGAGAGAACCAGAGAACCTAGTCTTACTCCGTTCTCTTTTAACATTTCCTTTCCCCACTTTCCGCCGACTTGTGTCATTGCGCGCTGAGTGACGTAACTCAATGCCAGTATTTGCCTTGTTACCAGAGCGAGGATATGCAAATACCAAACCTTATTTCATATTTTTATTACCTGAATTGGGAATCGAACCCACAACCTGTCGCGTTTACGGACGCATTTGCGGTGAGATTGCTTTAATTAATTACAAGTGTTGCCGCGAGGAGGCGTCTTTACTGCACACACTTTACGAGGATGTCAGCTTCCTCTTAACTAACGGTTAGTAACGATCGCGAGGCTTGCGGCTGCGAACGCCTCTCTAAATTGTTACTTTCAACTCTTGTAGCTACTTGAACTAAAAACCGTTTTTAGGTATATTTCTTATATTAGGTATATACTATTACAAAAAATATACTGAAATATAATTAATAAATTCAAATTGTACAAATTATAAGCTCAGCACGTAATTTCTCAATTCGATGGGGAACGAAAATCTTAGACAACGGAGTGTCTTAACACTAGGTTCTAAGGTTATCTCTGCCCACCCTGCCATTTGTGAGATACAGCGTGAAGCTAAACAAATACAAAATTTTACATAATATATACTTTTTTTATATATTTAAAAAAATAGTAAAACTACATGATAACTAGACTTTGAGTAATACATCACCGTCAAATATCAGTTATGTTTCGTAAGAGCCTTATATACGAGTACAAATACGATGACATTCACATTCCGACATGACTAAGATGTGTCGTCGTCGTTGGTAGAATAATACGAACGTGATGATAGAAATAAAATATTTTGTTCATCTACAAATAACCTAAAAGATTACCTCTTTTTGATCGATTTCCAAAAAAAAGCAGGAAATTTGATTGTATTTTTTATGTGTGTCATCGCTTCTGTTGTGGTCCCATTTAATTTTTTTTTTTTTTTTTTTATGGATACCGGATGGCAAACGAGCAGAAGGATCGCCTGATGGTAAGTGGTTACCTACAGATGTACTAGATGCGTTGCCAACCTAGAGGATACAGATGGAAAGGGAGGATAATGTAGTAGTCCGCTATCGGAACCACCACATTTTGGGGAAAGGATGGGTGGGAAAGGGGAAAACCTGGCTTACATGCCATCGAACCGGAACACATCATAAGATATTTGGCGGTTCGTCTTTGACATGATAGTGGTCGCGAAGCCAAACGGAGGACGAACCTCCTACTACAAAAATTTAGATAAGATCTGACGAGTAGTTGTCTACTTTTTTGTAATAAGTCGCTTTTCTTTAAATCTTAATTATAGGTTATTGATTCACATAACCACATAAATTTTTACTGGGTGAACCAATTTTGATGATTTTTTTTTTTTTTTTTTTATATTTTAGCTGATGTTTGCCATTTAAATTTGGTTAAGATCTTTCGAGTAGTTTTTAAGCTATTCGTAATAAGTTAGTAAATAAGTACGTAAGTTAAAGCAAAGTAACGAAGGTTTCATACATTAAACTATTCGAAGATAGCTAACCCCAAGCTTTTGTTCGCAGATAGAATGAAACTGGAAAAAGATTTAAGAGAAGCTGTTCGTATTAAAGAGTGCTGAACCTACGTAATTTATAGGTTTGGTAGCGGCATGAGGCAACGCGGGGAGCGGGGAGTAAGGAGCGGGGAGTGGGCACGTCAAGCTGACTTCTAAAGCGAGTTAACTTTTCGAAAACTCACTGCTTGACTGCTAATTAAATTTCACAGCTAAAGAACTACCTCATACTGTTGCAAATAAAAAGTGGACCTTGATTGAGGATGCCGGTCCGTCCGGACCGGGACGCGGGCGTCCGGCGTCCGTCCGCGTCGGGCGTCGAAAGAGCTCAAAGCGAAAGTAAACGAAATTAGGTTAAGAACTACGAAGCTCAAATGAAAGATAATTTCGCTTAAAAGGAAAAATAGAACGTATTCTATTCCCCAAAGGAGGAGATACGGCCGATGTTAAACAAATCAATAGTAGCGTGCTCAGTGGAGTGCATGTTAATATTTTAAGATCGAAGCGGCAGCTAATTAAAATGTAATCCAATTAATTGGGAACCCGGCGCTCGTTTGTTGGTAGTGTTCGTGATACTCTTGCTACATACTATATGCACGTAGCACGCTTCACGCTACGCGTTACGTGTTCGTAGCACGTTGCTCGCTTCCCGTTGCACGTTATATGCTGCTCATTCACGTTTTTCGTAACACGCTGCACGTGGTGCACGGTGACTCGAGCGGGGTGAAGTATGCGTGTGTGGAGCGATGCGAGCGCTGAACTCTTGATTAATTGACTAATTGGCGTCGACTCTAAATTAATTGACTTGCATGTATGTGCTTGTATGTGCATGTCACACGACACACTGTACACTAGTGTCGCAGTTACTGTTGCAGTCGCTCGCTCGGGACCAGACACTTCTCAATTATGTCCCGACTGAGCGACCGCTGCGACACACCTACTATGTAGTCGTTTTGTTTTGGAAATATCTCGTACCGTAGACTTTTATAATAGTGAACTATTCTGTTCCATTGTCTGTGTAGCCTTCTGTCGTTAGTATGGGATATATATCGACAGGTTCTACGTCGTCTACTGGTACATGTGTTAAAAAACTTAACTTTACAGGAGCCATTTAAATGTTTCTAATATTGTAATTTAGTCATTGTTCGAAGTAAATGGGTCTTTTAAATAATTTATCCCTTGGAAAACGACAAAATGACAATAATAATCATTTGAACAATAGATTCTGTAAAATTATTCTTTTGCACTTGTACCAATGTACGTAGTTAGGTGGTAGGAGGTTCGTCTCCGACTGGCTCATGACCACTATCATGTCAAAGACGAACCGCAAATATCTAATGATGTGTTTGGTTCGATGGCATGTAAGCCAGATTTTCCCTTTTCCACCCATCCTTTCCCCAAAATGTGGTGGTTCTGATGAGTGGACTACTACATTGTCCCCCCCTTCCATCAGTATCCTCTAGGTTGGCAACGCATCTACAACATCTCTGGTGTTGTAGATGTCTATGGGCGAAGGTAACCACTTACCATCAGGTGATCCTTCTGCTCGTTTGCCGTCCGTTATCAATAAAAAAAAAAAAAGGACATGCCGATATACTCGTACATATAAATCACTTGCGTTACTGAGTGACAATGAACGAAATTTGGCATATACGTTGCATGAGGAATACTAAGAGAGGAATTTTCAAAATTCCTTTGAACATGTGAAAAATTGGAATTTTAGGTTAAATTTAGGTTCACACCAATAAAGTCGCGACATACAACAAAATATTTTATAATAATACTATAAAATCTTAACACAAAATTCTTTCTAGTATTAAGTGTATCGAATAGAAAATAAACATTTATAATGCCATCCTTTTGCTTTCATAGGATTTGAATGTATCTCAAATATTGAAATATTTCAAAACATCTATCATGTTTGAAAAATGTATTATACAGAGTGTCGGCTAAGATTAATGGAAAGTAAACATTGAGTCTGCCTCGCGGAGAGCTCGGAGCAGGTCGGAGAGCGCCGCGGTCGGGCTCGTGCTGAGCGCGATTATGTTAATCGCAAACTACAATACATGTGTGTGATACCACTTTTATTTATTACCTTATTTATTGACAAAGTTTAGTGAAAAATCAATTCACTTTTAGTTTCTTAGCTGATGATATTGTCAATATTATCATAATGACTTCTAGTGGCAGAGAAATAAATTTTACTATTCCAATTTTATTTATTTATTACACAAAGGAGAAAGGAGAGTCTTGACCCTAGATTCACTCTTTTCACCCTGCTATGCGGGATATAGTGTAAAGCTGATTATTTATTATAATAATCATATCACCCGCTTTTTTTCTTATAGAGGCGAGAGGACAAAGACGATTGTCATTGTTTCTTCGTAACAAGAGAAAGCGCGGCGTTGAGTTCCGCCACTCTGCAAGCGATGCCTCAATTGGGTGGAAAATGGGGAACGGGAATATTAAAAGAGAACGGAGTTTTTTAACACTAGGTTCTCAGGTAACCATTGCCTCCCCTACTGTGAAGCTAAAAAAAGAAAAATGAAAGACACGATTGTCGTAGCCTAAAGCTATTATTATATTACCTTTGTTCCTATTTTTTTGCTTGTATAACAATAAAAATAATACACATTTTCATAGAAATGATTCATAGTTATTTTTTATAGTATAGTTTATTTATTTGACCCTGTTTCGCGCTAGTACTAGTATTACGGCACAGCGGGACGGAGCGGGTCCTTTGGACGCTCGCCAGTGTCCCAGATTCGCAAGCAGATGGTGTGTAATGTATCCACGCCATTTCATTCGTTGCCTTAATGACCTCAATGGCTATTTTGTTGTCCCCTGCCTTCATTCTTCAGGGAAATTTGTCACTATTGTTTGGTTATATGTGCTTGTTCATATAAAGTTGAGGCCCATTTGATTGTACAGGTGATGGTACTTATTTTTTACATTTATAAGTATCTTTTCGTTAGCCTGGTTGGACAAAACGCGGGGTTGGGTTCTGCAATTATTATAATATGGATAGCAATTTGAGAAAGTAGTGTCTTAACTCTATGTTATTTATGCATACATATTTTATGTTCCTGTTCGGAAATCTAATTACGCCAAGAATAGTTTTGTAATAGGATCTTGTAGAACTTATAATAAAAATTACAAAGAAATTGATATTTTTTTCAGTAACATTAATCAATTTCGTAAAGGAATTATGGATAAATATGACCAAACTTGAAAGATGTAAATGTTTCTCTTTTTTCTCAAATTTGTTTTGTGTTTTCTTTTATATGAAATATTGTAATTAAAATAAGTTAGCCTTTTTTTTTGATAAAGCAATTATTTTTGCACTTATTAGAATCTACATTGTATTAGTATTAGCCTAATATTTATTATTCATTTATTTTTATTACTCACTCCACGCTTTATGTATAAGTGGAAACTTTATTGGCCTATGTTATTTAATTTGATGTATTGTATGTGCTGTTTGTTTTCCCAACTGTAATTAAATAAAAAAAAAAAAAAAAAAAAAAAAAAAACAATAAACATGATTGGTATACAACAATTAGCGCAGTTTTACATAAATTAGACCCAACACCATACTAAATAAAGTCCGCACTTTATAATTTATTTGATGTTTAACAAAGTGTCAAGTGGCAAGTGTCAAGTGTCAAGTGTCATACGTTCGGTATAATGTTCTGTGAACAGTTTCGGTACATGAGGACAGTGTTCCCACTTGTACGGTAACGTTCATATAGTAGTTACAATTACATATTCATACATACTATATGAGGAGTTAAATATATTCTATTGGAAATATTTGGCATATTTTTTTTACAGATCTATAAAAAAATAAACAATTAATTTCGTGATAATAAATATTAAAGTAGTAAATATATATTATATTTAATTTAATATAAAGAATTTAAAGCACCAGCAAAAAAATAAATATTTTCATAACAAGGTGACGAAATATGTAGTTGTATCGATAAAATTTATTTCTCTGCCACTTGAAGTCATTATGATAATATTGACAATATCATCAGCTAAGAAACTAAAAGTGAATTGATTTTTCACTAAACTTTGTCAATAAATAAGGTAATAAATAAAAGTGGTATCACACACATGTATTGTAGTTTGCGATTAACATAATCGCGCTCAGCACGAGCCCGACCGCGGCGCTCTCCGACCTGCTCCGAGCAGATAGAGTATATATATACGATAGAAGATAGTTTTTAAGACGATGAAGTAAAGTATATTAAGTAAGTAAAGAGTGTATATTTAAAACCATATACAAAATTACAAAATATTTAGTATTTTCACTTTTACACTACAAAATATTTCACTTTCCGTCTCCACGTGTAACATTTAAGATATATGTGTATATGTCTATACATATACACATATATCTTAAATGTTACACGTGTATGATATCTTTTAGCTTTAGCTTTAGCTTCTTTTAGCTTTAGCTTATCTATATAAGCGTGTGAAAACACAAACTTGGCAGTAGCCTAAAGTTGTCCGAAAGTTATCAACAACAGTCGGCCAAATACCTCATTTTACATGCATAAATTATAACTATATGTAAATTCATATCTTTTCCTACTGGAAAACATAGTGTGTTGTTTCTGTACTTCCCGGAAAGAGATATAATTCTATTATTACATTAACGAACTACTATTCTAGAGATTTAATATTAGTAAGTATGGTTAGGTGTAGAGAGGAGCGCGGATGGTGAAGGTATTTTAAAGGGGCCCCTTAAACTTACACGTTGGGTCGTAAGTCCCAGGCACTCTCCAAACTCCTCTCTCAGCAACGCGTTGGGCTCCCGTACCCGCCACCCGTTCCTCTCTTCTATTTTCTGAATATTATTATTACAATAATCTCAAAAATAAAAACAATCATAAAATATTCATCGTCCACAAATCCGTCGATAACTCAAAAGACAGCGTTACGAATGGCTTTGATGTTATTTTCGTTATATGAAAGCAAAGATTCGATAATTTGGTCGCGGATAAGCGCCACGACTACGAGTATTAACATGTGATTGACGCGTAACATAAACAGCGAGGAGTGTGAGGGAGCTCCCGCTCCCATCGATCACCTACATCCGGCTCAGGAGGGGGAGAAGTGGGGAGTAGGGTGACGTCGCACCGGACGCGATAAAAACCAAATTTATTCGGATTTGAACGGCCGCCCCTGCCCTTGATACCAATCGATGCGAAATATACTGCACTAAACAAACTTAATGTTCGTGTATAAACAACGAATAGGAATGAACAAAGTGGGAGCGAGGGGAACTAAGTTAGTGGTACTCCGAGAAGAATTGGGCCAAATAGTTTTAGTACGAAGAAACTATGTTGATGTGACAAAGTCGACTCGTTTGTATTATCCTTTAGATACTATTTATGTTGTAGTCGTTGTGCGTTGGAACTCTACAGTATACAGTTGTATCGGACAAATACATTCAATGTTGACGTTAAATTTCATTAGTTATTATTTGCTTATTTATATTTCCTAAAAATATTTTAGTTGTCATGGATAACTAAATAGTATAGTAGGTACAGTAGGTACTGGGTTGTATGTACTCGTAGGTAGCGAGCATCTGGCGCGCGTCCAGCGTGCAGCGCCGCGGTGATCTGATCGATCAGCCGCTGTCACTCCCATCCATTCGTTCAATTGATATTAGCTATTTTTAAAGTCCGCAATACGAGAATCTTCGATAACTGTCTGCGGCGGAACTAAATGTCTTTCATAAACCATCTTTTGTGATAAAATGGAAGAATTGGCCCGATTATTTATTTGTAGGTGTCCGCGACCCGCCTCCGCCTCGGCCGGACTCAGAGCGCGATCATTTGACACATAAAAGTAAGCCGTCATCGCACATCGTCACATATTATAGCTCCGAGGTATGTCGTCGTCGTCGTCGTCGTTTTCGTGTTGGTTTTTATTTTTATGAACACATTTTTGTTATGTAATCTGCGGACATCAAATTGTACGTGATATTAGGGTTGGCGTTCTTATCACGTTATATCTGTATTACGTTAAATATATAAAAAAATTGGAACATAGTAAGAATATGTATATTATGGCATATTTCTAGTTACATTTCAGCAGTTTATTCCACAGTTATATGTGGCATAAGCATCTTTGCTATTTTACGAAATAGCCATGTTCTCTATATCTCTTTTTTTTTTGCATACATGTGTTTTATCAAACCAGCCGTATGAACATGAATAGTGTAAATATGAGCTCAAATAAACCGGTTTTCTATACGTATAATTTTTATGAAAAAATGCGTATTGTGTTTTGGAAGGGATAAACACGAATAGTATACTGAAACCTTGAACTTAACTGAAAGTATCAAATATATATATGGTACATTAATATCAGATTTTTATAAATACGATATAACGATGCTTAAAAATCTAAAGAGACACATATCATTTTGAAACGATTGAAGTTCAAAATGTTTAGATGTCAACGAGATATTTAGTTTTGCAAGCGTCTCGCGTAACCCTCACGGCGTTTGTGTCGCAAGGTTTTTAGAAATGACAAGCAGAAGTGTCTATACATTTAGTTTGAATAAACTTGTGCTTTGTTTAAACTACACCTTTACTATTTTAATTTTTTTTAGCTTCATGCTGTATCCCGAACATAGCATGGTAGGCAGAGCGAACCTGAGAACCTAGAGTTGAGACACTCCGTTCTCTTAAGATTTCCATTTCCCACTTTCCGCCGAATTGAGGTATTGCGTGCTGAGTGTAATTCAGCCGCGTTTTGCAACATAAACATAACGGTAAACGGTAAACGGTGGTTACATTCTGGTTTTGTTACCAGAACGAAGAAATGAAAATACTAAATACCAATTATTATAAATATTTAATACTTCTGGACTGGGAATCGAACCCACAACAAGTTTACATTCACGACTAGCCATATCTCTAACATTTGAAAGTAAATATCTCTAAGGCAGTTCTTCGCATTTCGCATTCTTGTCCTATACATATTATAATGAACACATTAATAAAGTCTCCCATAGTAAAATAAAGAGGAGATGGTCTTCTCTAAAGCTCTCGCATATAAAAATAAATAATTACCAAGATCTGGTCTCATTAGTGCGAATATCAAGCTGAGGACAATTTTAAAGTGTCAGTTATAATTTTCCAAAGCAAAGCTCAGTGCTGAGGGCTCTGCGGGGGGTCGCGAGGAGCGTGAGGGGAAGGGGGAGCGTAGGGGAGGGAGGGAAGGAGGGGGTCGCCTCGTAATATGTTTCTGTAGTAAACGGTGTGTGTGTTGTTAAGAATAATATTGTGGAAAAGTTTTGCGTTTCATTTTTATCGTTGGCCGTTTTGTTGGGATGAGCTTATGTTATAAATATTATAATATCTATCAATAGTATAGCCAACTGGCTATACTATTGATAGATATTATAATACGTAGAACTCTATGTACATAGTGGTTGTAAAGTCATAAGTAACTGTAACGAACAAGAAACAGAGATCAGACTCATATCATCCAAATAGGACCGTTTCCTATGTGGATGATATGCAAGTTACATACCATATATTGGCCTATTCTATCCAAAACTTATTTCTTATTTTTAAGTGTATGCATATGAACTGTATTATGGTTATATTAATCAAGATTCTAACAAAAAAACTGACTTTAAATGAAATGCACTAATAAGTCAAATTATTAGATATAACTCAAAAACAATTCGACAGATTTTAACAAAATTTTAATTGGAATCACGTCAAACGTATTATAATAAAGAATTATGAAAAATAGGTTAATCTATTTTGATGATTCTTGTCTTAAAAGTAACAACAAAAAATACAGCAAGAATAGAGAACCGTCTTGTTTTTTGAAGTCGTTTGGAAATTGATAAATAAATATTGAAACATTGATTTTTGATTTGATTTGATTTTGATTGATTGATATAAATATTGAAACATTGATAATTTAGGCAAGTTTTGACTAAAACAATTCAAACTTAGTTATTATATACAGAATTATAATTTTTTTCAGGTTGTCATGGCGACAGCGTCTGATGGTGAACTTCGATAGATAGTTTCCTTCTTTTTTACATCGGTTAAAACTAACATTAAATCAAACGTGACCTACATTTCCATAAGTAGAGTTGATCTTCAAAAGAAAAAGCTATTTCTTCCTTTAACATGTAACTCACTAGCTTTTGCTTACAACATAAAGTGTAATACTGTAATCTTCATACAAAGTGTTGGTAATAGCTGTTCACTAACATCGGAAGACGTGGCGCCTTTGAGATGCAAAGCTTAATACAAATGTCATGAATACTGGTAATTATGACGGCTGAGGCTGCTGAGTGCCATTCGTTAGCAGTCTCAAAATAGTGTAAAACCTTAGATATTGCGTTATATTTTATCTATGTAGGTTATTTCAATTTTAGTAATGCCATACAAATGCCTTAAAAAATGAAAGATCTTTAGAATAGAGAAAAGCCTTAAATGATAGATAACGCCTGTCGTTTCGCAGAGACAGAGGCGTGCGACTGAAAACGCGTTAGGTTGTGGGTTCGATTCCCGCTCCAGGAAATATAAAGTTTAGTATTTTTATTGGGTTTGGTAACAAGGCAAAACGCGGCGTTGAGTTCCGCCACGCAATGCCTTAATTCGGAGAGCGGCATTGCGTTCCGCCACTTAGCACGCAATGCGTCAATTCGGCGGAGAGTGGGGAACGGAATAGTTGAAAGAGATCGGATTGTCTTACACTAGGTTCTCAGGTTCCGGATCAGGATCAGGTTCCCACGCTGTATCCCGGAGGATACAGCATGAAGCTAAACATAGTAATAATAATAATAATAATAGATTCACACTTAATTCAGCGTAGCAGGGTAGTTAGAGAGTAAAGTATCATGGCTATCGGCTATTGTTAGTCCGTTCGTCCCGCTGCTCAACACATAATATCCCGAATTCGAGACATTGTGTTTTAAGAGGCGAAATTTAAATATAATCATTCCTCTGAGTGAGAATTGAACCCAGAACCAGTGTTTACAGTCTTTAAATGATGTAAATCTACGAGTATAACACGTTATTAGTAACTTCTTACATAACAAAGCTACAAAAATAGCCTGTAAGGGAAAACATAGAGACACTAAGCTTTTTATCGATGTCCTACGTATATGTTAAAAAATACAATTCAAACAAAATATACCTACATATCCGTTGTGCGTTAAATATAAGTAATAAAATAAATATAAAATTTAATGGAGCATTTTATAATCTATATTTAAACACGTGAAGCAAAAACTTTGGATCCCTTTTTAGGAAAAATACGCGAACGGAGGAGCATGAAACTTGGCACACTTATAGTTTATATAGCGAAGGAGTGCAGAATCATAATATCTTTTGAAATTAATACATAAAAAATACCATGGCTTGTCGAGCCATGATCCATGTCATAAAGTGACATATAAATTGATAAGACAACGCGTTGTTAACGCGTCAACGGGGACACTAGTAAAAATTAAACAAACAATATATATTAAGTGATACAAAGTTATCAGTGGTAGTGTCACATATTCATAATTCACTCACAATCAGAGGCAAGAGAACTAACAAGCGAACAATACTTTAAGCTACGAAAGAGCGGAGTGTTTGTTCACTTCACCGCGGTATTAAAACGTCAATGTTTAAACAAAACGGCGGCAGGTTTAAAGTCGCTTACTAAATTAGTGTAACAGAGCCTCTCGCTACTCGCCTCTCGGCGCTACTTCAACGTCGTGTATTTGATTACGTCGAGAGTCCTGAACAATTTGGTATAAATTTTCATGAGTTATTAGCATTGATTCTTTTCTCTTCTCTGATTATTTATCATCTTTCTTTAGCTACCAGTGAAAATTTTCTAGAAACTTTCATACTATTGGCTCTCTGACTTGATGCAGATGTTTTAGAAGTGTTGTTAAATGAATTGTATTTACATACATACATAGCTTCATGCTGTATCTCGTAGCATCTCGTAGCAGGGTAGGCAGAGGGAACCTAGTGTTAAGACACCCCGTTCCCTACTTTCCGCCGAATTGAGGCATTACTTGCTGAGTGGCAGAACTCAACGCCGCGCTTTGCCATGGTAACATGAATGATCCCAGGGAATGAAAATTCCATTTCCTAGAGTGGGAATCGAACCCACAATCTGTCGCTTACAATCGCACGCTTGTGCCTCTGTGCCTCGACAGGCGTTAATTGATTTTTTAAAGTATTTTTTACAATATATAGATAAAATTACTACAAATTTGAATATTTTCTCAATAAATTACTTGTAATCTATAGTAAGGAATTTTAAGATCCCAGTTTGTCATTAAATATTTTTTTATTTTGTCAATTTTTCCAAATATAAACACACTCTCACTGAAATGTATTTACCTTTTTTTATTCCTAACCATTCTTCAACAAGTGCATAAAACAATTAAGGAAAACAACGTAGACAGATAGTATCGCGTTGAGATCATGAATAGCTGAGTAAACATTAGTATGTATGTATGTTTGTTACTCACGAGCCACGAGCGCGAGGGAACAAGCTCAGGTGCGGAATGTCGGTGCATTGCTGCTGTTTGCTCGAACACTCCACACTTTTTATATTTACTCAAATAGAGTCTCACACTCTCGCTAGAATAATATATAGTCAGTTCCAGCATCCGGAAACCGGCGACCGGCGAGAGTGTGGAGCACTTCCTGTGCAACTATTGATGTTGTTCATTGTTAACTACACTTGTATTGGTTTGTTCGACTTCGACTATTATTCTCTCTTACAATTATATTTAGTGAATATTGTTCTAATGTGTAATTGTTAGGATTAATAGAATATTTAAGAGGCAATCACGGCGCAGTGGTACAGTGTGACTGTAAACGTGATTAGATGTGGGTTCGATTGCCACTCGCAAAACGCGCCAAGACAAAACGCGGCGATGACTTCCGCCACTGAATACGGAATGCCTGGAATTCGGACGAAATGCGGCGGAAGGAGTATCTTGACATTCGATTCACTCTGAGTGACCCTGCTATGCGAGATAAAGCGTGAAAAAGTAGATGTATACATATATCTATTTTTTCGGTGTATCCACTAAATTTATTTGAGTAAATATTAAAAATTATCTTTATAAGTCTAACTCGTAATTAAGTAAATGTAATTTAACTATATATAGACACTTCAACTACATTTAACCCATCCAACATTTAGCGTAAGTAAATACAAATAATGTTCCAAAAAGAGTTTCCAATTGAAAAGATGTTCATTTGCAGTGTTAAACTACGCAGAAGCGGCTAACCGGCGAGTGTCGTGTCTGTTGCGGCGCGGCGTCGGTCCGCGGTCGTCTGCCGTCCGCACTGCAAGCGATACGCTTTGCGGTTACTAATGTGCATCTATATACAGCTACATAAGCTGTTAGTGACTTTATGCACTAGAAATCTTTATAAATTTTAATAATATTAAAGAAACACGTTTTATAGGAAAGTGGGGAACGGAGTGTCTCAACACTAGGCTCCCTCTGCCTACCCTGCTATATGCGGGATACAGCGTGAAGCTATGTATGTATGTATGTTTTATAGGATTTTTAGAATTGCTGTTATTTTTAACCGGTTTCCAAAACAGCATGTTTTCCATTTGACTGTATTTTTTGTGTGTTACTGCATTACTTTTTACTGGATGGTACAATTTTGATGATTCTTTCTTTTATATGATAGCTAGAGTTTCTGAGGTAGTCTCATTTAAATTTAGCTAAGACTGGACTAGTGGTTTTTGAGTTATTCGTAATAATTTTAATTGTAGTGCATTTTAATTAAAATCGATTTTCTTTTTCTCTTAAAATAACTAATATTGTATTAGCATTATAAGTACAGTAAAATTATTATTATTATTATTTTTTTTTTTTTTTCGAATGGATACACATGCTGTTGACCCTAGCGGTCTTTACAGCGACACCGGGGGGGTGAGGGAAGAGGGTGCTCAGTCCCTGCGAAATGCAAGCACTAACTGGCTGCTTGAGAGGATGCCGACAGGCGCAAGGGCGCCCCCTGCGGGGCTAACTAAAATTATCAGCATTAGTTATTTTAGACGTAAAAAGTTTGTAACCGAAAAAATATCACGTAAGAAAACGTAATCAGAGTGACTGTAGTTGTTGTAAAAAAAACAATAATTTATCATTTGATATAATGGAGGCTACACGACGCTTCCGCGGCTGTGTAATGACCACCCACCACTATCCGCCTGCTAAAAGCACTGCCGTGTAAAATGTTCACAGGGAAATGGTTAAAGCTGACTTTTATTTAAAAGCTTAATTTAAAATAATAAAAGGACAGAGGTTCTTCTGTGGAGTGTTTGCTGAAGAGCTTGACCGCCCAGCGGATGGCGTGAGAGACTGATGGAAGCCTTGATCACACCAACATTGTTTACTTTGCAGACTATATGGATGCAAAGTGCCAATGACAAATAAGATGTTTTTTAAATGACGTTTGATTATCACTTCGACTATGTGTTTTACCTACCTACCTACCTAACCTACCTAACTGCACATCTGGCAGGGTAGTCAGAGAGACAATTCCTGCATGCCTCTTTCGCCTCGTCCACAGTCATTAAGCCTCTTCATGCATGCCCTCGGTCCTCATGCTTTTAGGTGACCTTCCTCAGTATCATTGATACTGTAACTAAAGAAAGGTCAACCGAGGTCTACCCTTACTTCTCTTGCCGCTTTTTTATATTAAATATTTTTAAAGCAGAACCATTGATAATTCTTGTTTATATGACAGCTAATTGTTGTCAAGTAGTCCGATTGATTTAAGAGAGCAATATTAGTTAATATTAGCTTAATTAGTTTTTTTCTTTTTTTTTCTTTTTTTTATTAAAATCCTAATATTATAAGTAATTTGTTGAATTATAAAAAACAGAGGACCCCCTTGATATATTAACAAATATACGTCAAACGCATGATAGTGTGAACCATTTTATTTTTTTAGGCAAATTTTTATGAAGCATATAAGTATAACAAAATACCAAGAATCTCATGTATTATATCCTTTCCCAAAAGATGTAATTGGTTCCGAGAACGAGAATACTACGGTGTCCACTCCACTCTTCCATCCTGTATCCTCTGGGAGTTGGCAGCGCATCTACAACATCTCTGATGTTGTAGATGTTCATGAACGAAGGTGTTCACTTACCATCAAGGTGGTCCTTCTGCTCGTTTGCCATCCGTTATCCATAAAAAAAAAAAATTCACGTAAGGCGAGGTCTGCAATTCTTTACAAGCTACTAGAGGTAAAACGACGTAAATTTTCTGTGTGTGCTCGATTAACTCCTCTCTTGCGCTCATTTAAATGGGATATCCTCAACGCTTCCCGCTTTAAGCAGAATTACTGAATGCAGAGCACAGTGGCACACGTAGGTACCCTACTACTGCAGCTGACTAAATAGGAAAATATAGC
Source organism: Philaethria dido (assembly GCA_033558755.1). NCBI lineage: Eukaryota > Metazoa > Arthropoda > Insecta > Lepidoptera > Nymphalidae > Philaethria > Philaethria dido. Next base: position 42,911 of record JAKGSA010001215.1, on the reverse strand, counting down.
CACACATTGGCCCATCCGTGGCGCAATGAGACAGCGTCTGACTATAAGCAGGGTTGTTGTTGGTTCGATCCCACATTTAGGGGATTGATTTTTATATAAATTATTTTTCATTTAATGTAAAGACAAAACGACGTTGAGTTCCGCCAATCTAAGCAAAATGTCAAGTGTTCTAACAGAAGCGGAGAATGACTGTTTGACGCTAGGTTTCACTGAGGTAATAAGAGCTTGAAATTAATGCATCGGTAGTAACTTTACTCTCAATATAATACAAAATTACCGCCATGAACCTAAACCTCTACAGCGATGTTATAAAATGGTATTGTAATATTGATGAGTAATGATCACCTCATGACTTCTAGACCACTTTTCTTCCTTGTACAAATACCGACATTAAGAATTTAGAATTATTTTCTTACACAACCTACATTTTTACCGCTTTGTGATCATTCTATATTTGCCAACATTTTACTTGAACCTCTCAGCAAAAAGCCCTTAAGCGAATATTTCACAGTTCACATTGAATTTTCATAAGCAGCCGACATGTTATCAAATAGAATCGCAAATAAAAAGGAGCCTCACGTGTTCCCTCGAGCCTTGCGCCTCGCACGTACACCGCGCGCGTACAGCGCAGGAGGCACGTCATGTTTCTCTTGAAATCAAAGTCAATTCAGCAACGCAGAATTGTCATATTTGCGAAGGAAAATGTTATTTCGACAAGTTTATGCCGAACGCGATCGAGAATCAGGAGTCTCTCTGCCGAATCGTACTCCTTGCGTCCTTCTTAAGCAAGCTTCGTCGAGATTACGCTTTTTTAGATTAAAGGGTTGATATAATACGATGTCTGGCAATTAAAAAGAGTGGCCATGAGTTTCTTTGCCTGTATCTTCTCATGAGCTCAACCATTTGAACGGGCTTTTTCAAGTCAAAATTGCACATTTTTTGGTTATTTTGTTTTGCATTTTTTTCTACTTTTATGACATGTCAGTAAATGTTAAGCATTTTTATGGAAAGATATTTTGACTTTGACTTTGACTTTGACTTTGATATTGAGCAAATTAGTAAATAGAGCACCTCTTATTTCTAAAAGCTGCTAATTTGTTTTAGAGTGTATGTAGTATTATATTAAAAACAGCTGAGGCTGTTTTAATTTGTAACCTTCCATGATTAAGATTATAAAGAAAAAAAAAACAATTTTAGATAAAATGCACTCATTAAAAAGGTAAAATTATTACGAATATTATTGTTCTTAAGATCAGATCTTAATTAAATTCTGCTATAAACTACTGCTTCTCCTTTCTTGACCTCCGTACTATCTATCAAGAAAAGTGTAAGTGGAAAGAAAAATACGTTATTACGGGTATATCGTTATCTATATATGTAAATAATTACATACATATACAACAAAGTCAAAGTCAAAGTCAATTCACGTTCAATAATAATGTTTTCCGAGGATATGCTGCACTTCAGGTACTCTTATTTGGAAAGGACTCACATAACACGCGAACACATATAAAAGCGCAGTGCTCCAGACTGCAGACTGCAGACTGCACCCTGACCGGACTCACCTGTAACAAATAAAAGAGCGTGGAATTGCATTGCCATTGAAAGTTATTCATTAGAGTAGTTTTCAAAAACAATCGGAGCGTGTCTGCGGCCGCGGACTGTCAGCGCGCCACCGCCGCCCGACGCCGCCCGCCCGGGACCGACCGGGACCGCGCGCTCGTTACGTGAACACAACATGCATTACGAATTGTAATATATTTGTACAGCTTCGCGCCTTTTCTCACATAGAAATATAGAAAATAGAAGAAAAGACATAGTGTTAAGACACTACGTTTTCCGTTATCATGAGGGCATCTTATCGTAGTGGAACGCATAAACTTGATAGGTTGTGGGTTCGATCCATACTCTAAAGAATGATAATATTTGAATAATTCTCATTTCCCGTCTAGCAAGACAAAGTGCGGCGTTCAGTTCCGCCACTTAACACACAATGTTCTTACTTTGGACTGCACTTACAGAAAACAGAGTATGTATTGAGTATAATGTATTTGTTATAGTAAAATAAAGAAATTCATGACCATATTTATTTTGTTTAATAATATTTGTAATAAAGTAATGAAAGAAAAGTAATAATAATTATCATTAAGAGACAATTCGAGTGATAGAGCGAACGGAAATACATTAGTTACACTACGTAAGACCCTACATATGTAAATAGAAATTATTTCTAGTAATATTTACAATTTATTAAAATTTTAACCAACTTCAAAAAAAGGAAGTGGTTCTCAGTTCAAATGTATTTTTTTATTTGTGTTACCACATTACTTTTTACTGGGTGAGCCAATTTTGATGATTTTTATATATAGCTAGTACTTCCGATGTAGTCCTATTTAAATTGAATCAAGATTTGACAAGTAGTTTTTGAGTTATTCGTAATTATTTTGCATTTTGTTTGAAGTCGGATTATTTTTGGTAAATTTATAATTATTGTATTGTAACAAAAAGAAAATTAAGCAATAATAGAGCTTAGCAGTATTACATAAAGAAGTGTAGCTCTGTCAAAAGTAGACACAATATATCTGCACGCGACGGCGACCACTAATTGCGCTGTGAGACAATTTATTATGAAAAAGTGTCCCAAAACCAAATCCCGAGCTTAGTGAGTCTCTCGTAATTGTTGCGAGGATTATCTCCGCGTCGCCGCCGAGAGAGATGTCATGCCGTCAGACTGTCACGCCGTCAGCGTCGATTTTTTTTGCTGTATCCTGTATTTAGAAGGGTAAGCAGAAGGAACCGGAGAACCTAGTGTCTTAACACTCTCTCTCTTAATAGTCTGTTAAGACTCCGTTCTTTTAAGATTTCCGTTTCCCACTTGCCACCAAATTGAGGCATTGGTGGAACTCAACGCCGCGATTTGCTTTGTTACCAAATCCAGAAAATGAAAATACTCGACATTATTTAATACTTTTCATTTCTTAGAGTAGGAATGGGACCTACAACCTATAGTTAACGTCGCACGCTTGAGCTTCGCCACGACCGGCGTCTATACTGATGTATTGATATTTAATAGCTGGGATTGACATATCCCGCATTATATTGGGTCTACTTGCCCGAGGATAAGCAATGATTTATTAGCTTTTGACACTCACTTCAACGACACTGTAGTGTATGCGAAGGAGTATTATTGCAAAACTGATGACTTCTAACGTATTCATCGTTGAGATGATAAAACTATAAGAAATTTATTAAAATTACCCTTATTATAAATTACTTATTGCCTCTCGCGACTTCTTTTGTAAAATACTAAATATTATTTAATATTTTCATTTTCTGGAGTGGGAATCGAACCCATAACCTACTTTTGTTGTGTGGACTATAAAATCTGAAATCCATTTTTTTGCTTTAGTAGGAATTTCGATAAATTCTGTCATAGTTTACGTACAAAGAGCCTCCATTTGCCTGTACGTCGTGTGTCAGTCACTCAGTAACGCAAACGTTTTTATATATACATATCTAAGAGACGATCAGCAACTCGTCTGCTTAAAAAACAAGAAATTGAATAACTAAACAAGACTATTTTAATTTAAAGGTTATATCATAAACAAATATTACACATACATACATAGCTTCACGCTGTATCCCGCTTATAGCAGGGTAGCCAGAGGGAACCTAGTGTGCACACTCCGTTCCCCAATTTCCGCCGAATTGAGGCATTGCGTGCTGAGTGGCGGAACTCAACGCCGCACTTTGCCTTGTTACCAAACACAGAAAATGAAAAATTCCATTTTCTGGAATGGGAATCGAACCCACAACCTGTAGCGTTCACAGTCCCACGCTTGTGCCTCTGCGCCACGACAGGCGTTTAAAAAATATTCAGAAATCATTATAAATTATTAAAAGAAATATTATTTAAGAAATCCATGTTAATTACTTCATTCACAAAGGCTTCATTTATTAAAAAAGAATACCTGAATAATATAGGAAGCGATCGAGAGAGAAATAATTGGAGTATTGGAGTTTCAGCTTGCTGCTTGCAAAACTACTACTTGTACGAAATTAATATGACGCTAGATTAATTACGTCACTTGTTACTGACGGTATATTTGCTTAATTTGGAATATTGGAATGATCTTTTTTTTAAAAATACGTTAAAAAACAGCCTTACTGCTTTTTCTTGTGTAACGGAACAAGCAGAGAGAATCTAGTGTTAAGACACTTCGTTCTCTATATTTAACTACGCCTTGAGTTAACTTAATGGTAGCTTTAGTTTTTCGTTAAAATATTTATTTTCAAAAAAGGAGGTTATCAATTCACATACATACATACATATGTATGTAGCTATAAGCTATGTAGCTTCATGCTGTATCCCGCATATAGCAGGGTAGGCAGAGGGAACCTAGTGTTAAGACACTCCGTCCCCCACTTTCCGCCGAATTGAGGCATTGCGTGTTGAGTGGCGGAACTCAACGCTGCGCTTTGCCTTGTCACCAAACCCAAGAAATGGAAAATTCCATTTCCCGGAGTGGGAATCGAACCCACAACCTGTCGCGTTTACAGTCGCACGCTTGTCACTGCGCCACGACAGGCGTCATTAATTCGACTCCTTTTTTAAATGTGTTTTAAACCCATTACTGACCAATTTCGTTTATGTTTTTTTAATATGACAGCTAATACTTATGATGTGGACTACACGACGAGTAGTTTTTGAGTTATTCGTAGTAATTGTACTTTCTAGTGCATATTCTTTGAAGTCGGTTATCGTGATTTGTTAAAAGTACGCAAACAAAAGTGAGTCTTAAAACACTATACTGCTAAAAGTTAATTAAATTTCAAATAAGTAATGAAATTATTATGAATATCTCGATTCTCGATATTAACCGAGTTAATCGGAAATATTGTTCGCAGATATACGTGAAAAAAAGCCAGCCACGGCTGAAATAAACTGCGTTTGCTGGTTTTATAGTGATAAGTCGTAACATTGACGCAATCAGATCAAACTGAGAGTGTTAAATTTACAGTGACGATACCCCCTCTCCCCTCCCCTCCCCTCCTCCCCGCTCCTCATCTCCCTCCGCGTGTCACGCTGTGCCCTCCACACTTTGCCCGCTCTGGTGATGGTGGTTATTTCACTTGTTAACTTGTCAGATCTCATCGGTGCTGTTCATTCTTGATATTATTATTATGACGCGGCGGCACTTTTATGGCGTAATATATTTACCACATTATAGGCTTTAGATGAGGAGAAAGGGAAAATGTGTAATTCAGTTTTATTAAATATTGTATTTTTTTGTAAATGACGCGGGACAAATAAAAATGTTATGGATTTTTAAAATTTCTTTTCAGGTAAAAACCTTTATTTACTTTTTTAAAGAACACAAATATATTTTTTTTACTTTTTCCACTGAAGGACTAGAGGGCTCGCAGACCTACTGTTTACTAAGACACTCCGTTCTCTTAAGACTTTCTCAGTTTCTCCGCTAGGGAACAAATATCATAACCACAAATACTGCAATATCTTTACATATGCATATTACAAAATCAATCAACGATATTCTATATCCCGAATTTGTATTATAAATATGTGTTCATTTTTAAGCAGAACGTCGACACGTCATGGATATACATGACACGCTTATAACGAGAGACTGACAAGTGATACACCCTGACGTGACATGACAGCCCGCGGACGTAACACTCCTGTAACACACGCGTGTCACGCTGAGTGTCGCTGTGGGCTGATGTCACGGTCGATTACTACTTATCATTTACTTTAACTTTTTTTTTAGTTTCACGCTGTATCCGGCACATAGCAGGATAGACAGAAGGAATCTGAGAATCTAGTGTAAAATGCTCGTTCTCTTTTAAAGATTTCCATTCCTATTTTCCGTTGAGTTGATGCTCTGTGGCGGAACTCAACACCGCGCTTGCCTTGTTACCAGATCGAAATGAAATACTAAATAATAATTATTGTAAATATTTAATATTTTCATTCCCTGGAATAGAAATCAAACCCACAACCAGTTAGGTTTAATCACATGCTTGTACCTCTACGTCACAACAGGCCTCTACTTTATTAATACGGTATCGTATCAGACTAAAGGAAGTACTTGCGTTCTTACATTTGATACGTTAAATGTTTTTCCTCATAATAATTTTCTCTAATTTATTCTAATATAACTAAAATAAAATTTATTCCAGTACGAAGAGTAGCTAGCCACCCGTTACGGTTATTCTTGGCAATACAGCCCAAGTGGTCTCGCTAGTTGGCCTTGTGGGGCGCTTTGTTAACAGAAAACAATAAGATGGAGGTCAAGGACCATGCAGCTAACAATAACGCTTAATCGCCACAATAAGAGTACGTGTCTCCTAACGTCTAACAGGCAGGCAGGCAGGCGTTATGCAACCAATACTTAGCTCAAACTGCGCTTTATTTTGACATCTGTAGCATCGCGAGAGGTCGCATATGGCGGTGATCACGAGGAGACTCGCGCGAGTAATCGGGGCGTCTTCAGAGCAGCTGCGACTTAGGATTAACATGTCACGTAAGTAGACGCCCGCTGCTGTCTACTCCCAGCCTCCGGTAATTACTGCAGCTGCCTATTGTCTGCGATTCCTTTCATGTGCTCGCGAGAACGTGAACGTGAGGTCGCGCGAGGAGAGGAAGACCGTTCGCACTCGACCTTACCCGAGCCGGGATTGCCCTACGTTTATTTCGCTTTAATTGGAATTCTAACAAATGGGCTTAATTGCTCTGGAACAAACCGTAAAATATTTGTTTCGAATAGCCGGTTACGATTCATAAATTATAATTAAAGCGAGCGTTTGAAAGGCCGCGCGCAGTAACGTAAATATTTATCGTAAATATAAACGCTTCAATTTATCCAATTAACGGTAATCAAAAGTAATTAATTAACATAATTGGGGAAGAGCGGCGGCATTGAAATGCTAAACAGTGAACGAAACACGGTACAAGTCAATTTGCATAGTGAAGAGATTCCGCGCCGCGGTCGGCCTCGGACACACGCCTCAGGACACCGCGGTCTGCGAGAGGGTCAGATAGTACGACAGGAAATGGACATCAAGAAGAAGAAATAATTAAGCGATACTATCGATAAGGGTTAAATACTTATCTAAGACGCTAATGTAGAAGCTAATCATGGTTTTTTATTGCAGTAAATTAATAAATTGGTAAAACTACATACACCTATTAGCGCTAAAGCCCAAAGAAACCTATCAAATAAATATCTGCGGTAGTTCACGTTTTCTTTTATCTTATCATTCTAGAACAATCGAAGAAAAACACTTAGCCGCAGACTTCAATGCCAAGCGCTAGACATAAGACGTACGAGTACGAGTATACTCCAAGTCCAACCAAAGATAAATCTCTGCCATCAATTTAATACGCTTATTGAAAACGTAAATGATATTACACAGCTTTCAAAGTAAATCGAGCGAAATGGGAAACTAAATAATAACACAGCTAATATTCAGTGAATGGTCGGTAACGAATCTAAATTGTCCATTTGTAGAAAATGCGGCAGCGCTCAGCTATTTAGTGCATGTTGGCGCGTTACATGTTACAGATAGGAGAGCGGCCAACTTAAATGAATTACGTGAGATATCTCAGAGCGTGACGTATCTATTGCCTCTGAGCCAATCACTCATACCCCTTTGTGTAGCTCCTATAGAATATAGCCTCTAAAACAAATAAATAAGGTAGAAAGTCGCGTGCAAAAGTATATATTCCAGCTCGGTGCACCGGGGACGTGTGCCCGAGAGCGCTGTGGTACATACTGACGACACGCGAGCGTCTCACGTGGAATATAACTCATTGTTTCTCACAATCTATTCAATTTGTATAAATATTTACCTCGAGTTCAGTTATTGAGCCAATTTTTTTATTAATAATGGGTTTATCCAAGAAGGTAGCCGATGTTGTATTTTTATATTAAAATCTTTGTTTTTATATCGATATTTACGCATAAGTTACGTCTATCTGTAATATACCGTAGTAGCATGTTTCTTATAAAATATATTAAAAAGAAAATGATAATTTAGGTCAAACAGAAATTTGAATATGAGTATCGCGAGCGGAGAGCTCTGCCAAATAGGTTATATCTCAATACTTGAGACCTCTTAATATAGCGGTTACTGTTCGTAGTTACGTAAGTAGAGCATTTCATACAAATTATTACTTTCATTATGTTATAATAAAATGTTGCCTCGACTTTTTTATGTTTACGCTTCCGCAGTGGCGTCATCGTGGTGCCGTGGAAATTTGTTCGACTGCTTTCACGTGGTGATTGTAGGTTAGGTTCTCACTTTAGGAAGGAGGTTTCCCACTCTAGATTCCCGTCTAGTAGGAATTCTTAACATAATTCAACGAAATAAATAGTCCGTTGTGTATAAAAAAGTTTTGCAAGCTGAAGCACAAATTAGTATTTCACAAAACGTTATTAAATTGTACACTTTGAAGTTTTCTTAACAATAATCAGGTCGGGACGCGCGAAGTGCGACGAGGTGCTTCGCGTGGCGCTTGCAAACAGAATTTCCTTTACCTCTCTCTCTCTCTACGCCATCGCCGCTCCCGTTCCCATTTCCGTTCCGGTTCCGTTGCCCTCTTCGTCTCGCCTTACAAACTATCAAAGTTTGCTTTAAAATAGAATAAAACTTGTGGAGCGTTGTCTCAGCGCAATAGCTGTCTGTGATCATTCATGTATATCATATTTTGTTGTTCAACTTTTTGCTCTACGAGTACTATAGTGGTTGGTAGTAGTTTTGTATTTACTTCTAATGAAATGTTAGTTCAATTTGTGTTTAAAATTACTGTTAATTTACTTAGTCTTAAGTCTCTATCTAAAGTTTTTCTTTTTTTTAAATTTTATGGAATTTTCTCGCATAGCAGTATCACCAAAGAGAACCTAGTGTCAAGACACTCAGTTTTCCACCTTCCGTCCGAAATTGAAACGTGTTAAGTGGTGGAACTGAACACCGTACTCTGCCTTACCAGAACAGTGAAATGAAAACGTTATAAATATAATAATTCCCCCGAGTGGACGCTGTCTTATTGCGCCGCGACGGTCTCTGGGAGGACAAATTTGTATAGAATAATTTCATAGAATTTAATTACAATTTTAATACAAATTTACGTTCTTTGTTGGTAAGATAAAACATGAAGATGAACATTTTATTTGTTTCTTTATTACTTTTTTTTTTTTTATGGATAACGGATAGCAAACGAGCAGAAGGACCACCTGATGGTAAGTGGTTACCTTCGCCCATGGCCACCTACAAAACCAGAGATGTTGTAGTCCGCTATCGGAACCACCACATTTTGGGGAAAAGATGGGTGGGAAAGGGGAAAACCTGGCTTTCATGCCATCGAACCGGAACACATCATAAGATATTTGGCGGTTCGTCTTTGACATGACAGTGGTCGCGAGCCAGACGGAGGACGAACCTCCTACCACCAAACAAACTAACTTACTCTCGTACATGAACAGAGTAGGCAGAGAAAACCTAGTTTTAAGACACTTCGTTTTCCACTTTATGTCCGATATCAAATATTGCGTGGTGAGTGGCGTAACTTAACGCCGCGCAGAATTATTTATCGTTGTTTGACTCTACAATGACATGCAAAAAGATAAAAATATATTTTTGAAGTTTTAAAATGTTAATCACACATCGTGTAAAAAATTCTGCTTGCTTCTTACGCATCTGGATGTAGAACGCATGGCTTAGTGCTCAGAGCGCTTGGACCTTTCCAAGAGGTACGGGTTCGAGTCCCACAGCTTTCAAATTTATATATGTTTTCTAAATATGTTTTTAGATACAAGTATGTCTTTTATTTGATTTTTATGAACTAAATAAATATTTTTTTTGTAACTGAGACATATAAATATTACAAAAATGATTTGCTAAACTTGGTTTGGTTACAGCAAAGTAGTGCGAAGTAGATTTTATGTAAAAATATATACGGCTCATTCTTCCGCCGACGTCACCGCGGCTGAGTGCGGGGAGCGTTAAATGTGAAATTATAATTTATTCCTAAGATCACCTTATATTTTAATAATATTATTAAATAGAGTCTTTTATGATATTTTGAGAAATCGTCATAAATTGTATTTCTTATATATATCCTGAAATATACATGAGTTTCTGAAGGTTTTGTTTCATTTATGTAGAAATTTAATACAAGTATAAAAATAGTTTCGTTATAATTTTCTTTCACTCTTCTTTTCAGTACTTATGTATATACAGAAAACATGTGAGAAGAAACGTCTTAGCACACCATGAATTCAGCGTGCGGGCGCCCATCGCGTTGAAAAAGAGGAGATTGGTTACGACCCAAATATAGGTTTAAAGGGGAATCTTTATAAAACCATACTCACCTAACCATAGTATTCACGTTTTGAATGTAATGATAAATTTTGAGTTTGGGGGTTACCCCAAAGGCAAAGCGTGGCGTTGAGTTCCGCTACTCAGCACGCTATACCTCAATTCGGCGGAAAGTGGGGAACGGAGTGTCTTAACACTAGGTTCCCTCTGCCTACCCTGCTATATGCGGGATACAGCGTGAAGCTATGTATTTATTTATGTAATTTTGAACCCATTAACTAAGCGATACATGAGATCACATAGAACTGAGCCATAAGAATCCAAACTACAGATGTCAGAATAAAAATAACAAAACAGCGGTATTTCATAGTATATCGTATAATATTTATATTTGTCATGTGAGACATGTGGCGCGATGTTCCTAATTCTACTAACATGTCACGTTGTGTGACAACCCGCTGTGTGTTCAGTGCTTAGTACTCAGTACTCAGTACTCAATGCTCAGTACGGTGGTTTCTAATTTGATAATAAAAAATGAGTTTCACGCAAAACACAAAATTTACTCTGATGTATATGTCTTAAGAGAATAGTATGACAATATGAAAACGTGCGATTAACGAGTATAGGAGAAGATAAGTGAGGAGGGTATCAGATCCACTGTATATTTTTTGGTGAAATAATTTTGACTGTTTTTTTATGATAGCTTCTGATATGGTTCCAGTTAAATTTAGTTTTTGACGTGCACTTTTGGAGTTATTCGTAATAATTGTAAATTTTAGTGCATAACATTTGACGTCGGTTTATACACTCTACATATACGAACAAAACGAAATTATATTATTTTTTTATATAACTTGCGTGCTGATGATACTTCAAATTAGAGATATAAAGTAAGTAGGTCAAAAGTTAAATATTTATATACACCTATATATGAATACTGAGTTGCGAGCTTGGTCACCAACGAGAGAGGTTGTATTCTTCTCGTGGTCGCGATGCAAGCAAACGCACCAGCGGTGAGGGTGGTAAAGGTGTGGGAGCTAAAGTCACCACATGCTGTAAGTTATTGCAATTATATTTAATATTATTCTTAATTGTCAGTGAAGTTAAAGTGCGGCGTTAAGTTCCGCCACTCAGCACACCGCAATTCGGCAGAAAGTGGGGAACGGAAGTGTTAAGAGAACGGAATATCTTAATACTAGGTAGGTTCCCTGTGCCTCCTCTGCTATGTGCGGGATACAGAGTGAAGTTAAAAAAAATCTAGTTCTGTATCTTGAAGTTTTATTCCGCTTAGCAGGAGAGGTAGAAAGAAATCTAGTGTAGTAGAAATTTTGTTCACCGTTTTCCGTCCGAATTCGATATTGCGTGTTAGGACTTTTATAAAATAATCTATCTAAAAGTAAATTCAGACTAATTTTATTTCATACATATTGAACTGAGAATCTCTTTTTTTAAGTTGGTTAAAAACAGGAATAATTTAAAAAAAATACAAGGTAAATTTCAAGGAAACTTTACAGTTTCAGTCCTGAAGTTATCTCCGAGCGCGGATCTCATTCAGTGTTCATTTTCGTATCATATTTCCAAGCGTATATTAAGATGGCAGAGAAATATTGTATTTTGTGTTATTTTTAATATAAATATACGGCGGAGGAGACGCCGGTGATTTATCTTGAGTCCTCGCGGGAATAATTAGAGTGCGACAACGCTTTGGTTATTGAGTTTGCTCCCGTCTTGAGATGTCGCCGGCGGAACTGGGACTTGCCTTAGCTAGCTTATAGCTTATAGTCACTAATCCTAGAACTACTACTATGTGGTAATAACTCTGTCGTGGCTCGGTGATACAGCTGTAAATGAGTTTTTGTGGGTTCGATGTCCACGCGGGGAAATCATTACATTTAAATTATTCTCATTTTTTCGCTCTGGTAAGACAAAGCGTGGCGTCGAAATGAATGTCTTGAATTGGGTGAAAAGAGGTGAACGGAGTGTCTTAACACTAGTTTATTTCTGTCTACCCTGCTATGCGGAATAAAGCGTGAAGCTAAATAAAAGATTAATCATAATCTTCTTATTTAATGAATTAGTAATTTTTTAATTAATTAGATTACTTATTTAGATAGGTTAGAGAGAATAACAGTACGATTTTTTGTGGGAAGGACAAGGCTCTTTTGCCTTGTCCTTCGGGTCACCTGATAGTACGTGATCACTGCCGTACACGATCACCTCTAAGACCAGAGGAGCTGCAGGTGCTTTTTCGACACCTTAAGATCTATCTTAAGGGTCGAAAAGCACCTGTAGATAAGCTAAAGTAAAATCAAGCTAAGGTAAAAGCGCGTGTGCGCGGTTTTGTGAAGATGTCGTATCGACCTGGGAAAATGCCGTAGTTAAGCCAACAACAACTGAGTGGTACGTCGAAGGGAATTCAGTGAAAATATAAGATAATCAGTTAAAACATAAGAATTAGGTATTCGTAATTAATGATAGCAACATATTCTGTATGCATGTCCCTCGACGTGAGCGCGTGGTGTCGCGTCTCGCAAACAAACTGTTGAAATGGGGAGCGCGTCGCGACTCGACTTGTAATGCTAAAGGCACATAAAACGAACAAATTCGCGACTATGAACGAATTCAATTTAAAATGGAAGCTGCAGCTGAAACACGCTTTAGCCAAAGAATTTTATAATTTAGCACGTGATTTAAACTTTTTGAGAAAAAATGGCTAGCGATTTATATATGTATGTTCTGTAAGGAAATATTAAATATACAACGTGTGGAAATATTCATATTAGAAAGAAGTGTGAAACTTATGCGTTCTGTGATAAAGTAAGAAGATGGGAGATCAGTACTTTTGCGTTGTCTTTTCTTATAGGTATTTTGTTGTTATACAAAGATAACGAATGATTTTTTTACAGATTGAACGAAATTTAACATTTTTATGAAGACAAACTTCGTGTAATTAAATTCTTATTGAAAAATTCGAAAAAAAAAATTATTCACTGAAAAAAATATAGATGCAAATATAAGCAATAACAGTATTATAATTAGATAGCACTAGAATAATAATACATACAATATATAAATCAGGTGAAGAAACTATTCTTCTATTTTTTTTTTTTTTTTTTTTTTTATTTTTTTTATGGATAACTGATGGCAGAGCAGGCAGAAGGACCACCTGATGGTAAAGTGGTTACCTTTGCCCATGAACATCTACAACACCAGAGGCGTTGTAGATGCGTTACTGCCTAGAGGGATACAGAGGGGAGGACAATGTAGAAGTCCGCTATCCGGAACCACTACATTTTTGGGGAAAGGATGGGTGGGATAGGAGAAAACCTGGCTTACATGCCATCGAACCGGAACACATCATAAGATATTTGGCGGTTCGTCTTTGACATGATAGTGGTCGCGAGCCAGACGGAGGACGAACCTCCTACCACCAAACAAACTAACTTCTAACTATTGTATAATATAACTTAATACCACCTAGATTGAGAGAAAATCTTTTACCCGGTTAATAAAATTCAAATAACTAACATTTTTGATAACAGTTAAAATTTTTAACACAACTGTAAACCTATAAACTGCTACAACAAGCGCGACAAATGACAATGAAAACCGTTTCATATAAAATGACAAAGAAGTAACGATTCATGAATACACAATTTGTTTTACGCTTTTTCAGTGCAAGAAAGTCTGTGAGGATCTGACTTTTATCTGAAGCAGAGCTGCCTAATTTAATCTAGAGGCAAATTAAAAAATATAACATGTAATTTTTTTTTTAGCTTCACGCTGTATCCCGTACATATGTTAGTAGAGTAGGCAGAGGGGACCTGAGAACCGACGTGTTAAAACACTCCGTTCTCTTTTAACAATTTCGTTCCCCACTTTATGTTGAATTGAGACATTGCGTGAGTGGCGGAACTCAACGCCACGCTATGCCTTGTTTCCAGAGCGATAAATTGAAAATACTACGTATTATTTAATATTTTTATTTCTGAGTGTGGGAATCGAACTCACAACCTGTCACGTTTACAATCACGCTTGAGCCTCTGCGTCACTCTTCAACTCTCCTTATAACTTCTTACTTTGAATGATATTATTTGACTTTGACTTTATCTAATTGTATGTAGTGGAACACAGAGAAACAGAAAGGACAATAACATTCCATAACTCCTTTGTGCTCAGATCTTCGTCCTGGGAGTGAATTTTACAAGTTCCTCTAAAAAAATAATAAAGCCGTATCTACGTTATGCGCCAATCACAAGTACGCCACGGTTTAATATAAGTCAGTCAGAGAAATGTTATTTTTTTTTTTTATGGATAACGGATGGCAAACGAGCAGAAGGACCACCTGATGGTAAGTGGATACCTTCGCCCATGAACATCTACAACACCAGAGATGTTTTAGATGCGTTGCCAACCTAGAGGATACAGATGGAAGAGGAGGACAATGTAGTATTCCGTTCTCGGAACCACCACATTTTGGGGAAAGGATGGGTGGGAATGGGAAAACCTGGCTTACATGCCATCGAACCGGAACACATCATAAGATATTTGGCGGTTCGTCTTTGACATGATAGTGGTCGCGAGCCAGACGGAGGACGAACCTCCTACCACCAATAAACCTACTTACAAGAAGAAGGAGGTTCATATCACTTTGTACTGGGTGAACCAATTTTGGTGATTCTTTTTTACATAGCTAGTCCGTCTGATGTGACCATATAAGTTTGGTTAGGATCTGATTAGTATTTTATGAATTATTCGTAATACTTTTACTTACATACATACATAGCTACTCCACGCTGTTTCCCGCATATAGCAGGATAGGCAGCGGGAACCTAGTGTCAAGACACTCCGTTCCCCACTTTTCGCCAAAATGAGGCATTGCGTGGTGAGTGGCGGAACTCAACGCCGCGCTTTGCCTTGTTACCAAACCCAGGAAATGAAATGTCTATTTCCTGGAGTGGGAATCGAACCCACAACCTGTCGTGTTTACAGTCGCACGCATTTGCCTCTGCGCTACGACAGTCGTTTATTTGTGTTAAATAAATATTTATTAATAAAAATAATTTGTATACCAAACACTTGTTCTATATTATATGTTTTAAAATAAGCTATGTTTATAATTTAATGATGTATGTTAGAGCGTTTTTAGAAAACGTATAAAAAAATAACGCAGGGGGACTTAAATTTGCCGGCGTTGAGTTCCGCCACTCAGCACGCAATGCCTCAATTCGGCGGAAAGTGGGGAACGGAGTGTCTCAACACTAGGTTCCCTCTGCCTACCTTGCTATATGCGGGATACAGCAAGATATGTATGTATGTATGTATGTATGACTTGAATTTGCGCCCCTTGCAAACTAACCAAGAGCTCAAATCACTGAGCCATATGTTCAAAATAGAACGTTTTTCAAAAAGGTTTCTCTTATTCTAAGTGTGTGAAGAACATTTTAAAAATATAAAAAAAATAAGCATAAAAATTTGTAATACGTTATTGATTTTTAAGCACTTAAAACTTCATTAGGAACCGTATATATTCACATCAACTTGTAAAAGCAACGTAGCATTCACGTTACCTTCACGTTCACGTTCACGTTCACGTTGAGTGCAAACATACTGAGATGTACCAAAAAGCGTGTCTATATGAATATCACTTAAGCAAACTCACGTCATTAATGTTTTTGCACACGTACGAGTACATGAATAGAGGTGTTTTCAGTTTTTGCCTCGCATTAGCTTTACACTAAAGTTAAATATTTAAATGTGAGCAATGTGGATACGGAAAAGAAATTTAAATTCGTTTCCCACTGAATTTAATATGTTGCAGTGAGTTGTTCTCAAATTGCTACACTGTTAATGTTTCCTGTGCTTTTTCTTTGCAAATGAGGTAAGTTATTGACGCTTGCTGTTATATTTAGTTATACCTACCTGAACAAAAAACGAATATTGTTAAATGTTTTTTTTTTTTAGTTTCACACTGTGTCTCGCATAACAAGATAGTAAGAGTGAATCTAGTGTTAAGCATATGATGTGTCCATTTGTCGATCTCCGCCCGAATTCCAGACTAACAGATAAGTAGCGGAATCAACGCCGCGTGGCGACCGACCTTGGTTGACTTTCGAGAATCCAGCATCGAAGATACTGGAGGAAGGTCACCTAAAAAGCATGAGGACCCTCCGTAGGATGTATATGAAGAGGTGAGTGACTGTGGACGAGGCGAAGAAGTACGCAGGGACCGTTGCGTTTAACTTCGTTGTCTCAGACCAGCGCGCTAGGTATAAAGCGTGAAGCTAACTAAATAAGTAGAAAAAGTTAAACGTAGCGGGATTCGAATCCACGCCTCATGGAAACCGTCTAAGCGCTCTGACCGCTAAGTTAGACGCTCTTATCCAGCTACGTCGAAATTTTTAGACGCTTTTGTCTTTGTTCTTTATATTTGTTGTTAGCTATACAAATAGCTAAAATAGAGAGATTTTTACAAATTTCTGCTATCCAAAAATTGTTTTAAGCCTGTATCTCGCAAATACCAGGGTAAGCAGAGGGAACCAGAGAACATACTGTTAAAACACTCCATTCTCTTTTAACATTTCCGTTCCGCACTTTTAGGTCGAATTATTTCACCAAGAGCAAATTTTTTTCCAAGCAATGTTTTACTGCTAAGTTATCAATAACGCTCATCAGATCGTAGATAAGTGTGTTAACATGAGCGTGACACGGTTTCCGCGTAGCGCGGCGCTCGGCGAGGACGCGCAGATTGAGTTAGGTCATCGATGCCTCGCTTCGGTCAATTTCACATTCAAATCAAATTATAGTGTTCGCGCAAAAATTGGTTATCCAGAGTTACTTTTAAATCGGAACGTTTAAAGTTAATTGTAGATCCGACAGTATTACTGAGGCCTGTCGCGGTGCAGATGTATGACTGCGGCTGTAAACGCGACAGGATGTGGGTTCGATTCTCACTCCAGGAAATGGAATTTTTCATTTCCTGGGTTTGGTAACGAGGCAAAGCTCGGCGTTGAGTTCCGCCACTCAGCACGCAATGCCTCAATTCAGCGGAAAGTGGGGAACGGAGTGTCTTAACACTAGGTTCCCTCTGCCTACCCTGTTATATGCGAGATACAGCGTGAAGTTGGGGGAATATTTTCATTTCCTTGGTAACAAGGTAAAACACGGCGTTGAGTTGCGCTACTCAGCACGCAATATCTCGAATTCGGACGGAAAACGGCTAACGAAGTGTTTTAACACTAGATTCACTCTGACCCTGCTACGCGGGATAAAGCGTAAAGTTGTTTTTTTTTTATGTATTTTAATTAAAAAAATGATTTAATAAATAATAAATATGAAAGCAGATGTGACATTCAATTTAAAAATATAATAAAAAGCCTTCATATAGATACTAAAAGACGTCTGTAATCGCTTACAAACGTCCTAATTTTCATCTCGTATATTTGGCCCATACCTTGAAACCTATTTCTCTTTCCTGGTAACCTCCATGTGGGAAAATCTCAATTGAAAAGATTGTACTCGTTTGATTGTGTCTACAGTAGAGCGCAGTTATCTTTGTTTAAAGGTATGTGTATATTTTCGTATATTCGTTTCATGTTTTTGGTAGGCAGTGAGAATTTTGTATTGAGACACCCCGTTATACATTTTCCACCTAAATTCGGGACGTTGCTTCATCAGCGTTTGTCTTATCAGAGTAAGACAAGCACTGATAAAGCTATGAAATAATTTATATATTTTTAATAAAAAGGAACAAAATAAAAAATTAATACAAATAAATAACTAAACAACCCAATTCGGCGGAAAATTGTGAACGGAAATGTTAAAAGAGAACGGAGTGTCTTCACACGCAGGTTCTCAGGTTTCCTCTACCGACCCTGCTATATGCGGTACAGCGTGAAGCTAAAAAAACTAAGCAACAAAATAATTGAATAAATAAATGAAAATTGTTTAATATAACCCTGAGTAGAAATCGAACCCACAACCGTCGTGGTACCTGTTCAGGATTATCCCACTATCTATTCTAACGAAATATTTTTATAATATTAATGATGTTGTTACCATTGTACATATAACGTAAGTACCTAATGAATATGCTGAGTTGGTCTCTGGCCTAGTTACTGAGAAAATTGTAAGTTCAATTACCTGGCGTGTGTTTGTGAACTAAATTAGATTTTGCGAGGCTTTCCTTCATCCATTGATGAGGTTCAAGGACCTCTGTTCGGTATTCAACTCTATTAGATTAAATGTTTTACATTTCCTCACCGTTGAAAATTATATTTGTAAAGGACTTGTATAAATTGTGTTTCATAAATAATGGTCTCACAATTTAAAAAAAAAATTGTTACTTCTATTACTACAGGCACTTTGAAATCGTCAATTAACTTAAAACTGTCAGTATTGTCAGTCCTACCACCAGCTATTACTGACTCGGAAGACAGTTCTGTTGAGAAGAGACGACGAGAAACTCAACATTTTTTCTTATCAAATTTAATTCTACTGTAAGTTCAATAACTGCTTCAATAAGAAGAAGGAAATTCAATTTGACTGTATACTTTTTTGCTGGGTGACCCAATTTTGATGTGTCTTTTTTATATGATAGCTAATGCTTTTGATGTAGTCCCATTTAAATTTCAGTTAAGATCTGACAAGTAGTTTTGTAGTTATTCGTAATACAGCTACTTGTAAGTTAATTATATCCTACCTCGATTTTCTTTTTTGTTAACATCGGCACCGATTACATAAATATTGTACTAGGTGTAGTAAATAATGTGAAAACAGCAATTTGGTAAGAAAACACGGTGGTAGGAAGGCGGTCAGCAATCTGCGGATACCTCCGCGCGGCTCCCGAGGGATACAATGTTTTCATGAATATTATACAAGGCATAGTGTAATTTATGGCTTGTTTGATTTATATCTTGAATAATCTTTTCTTAATGTTGAGATCATCTACGGGGAGAAAATATTCTCACGATTGTAGCTCTAGGGTTAATATATATGTTTATTTATATAAATACAGGTAGGAAGGTTAAGTAAGCAATAAGATTCGTCTTCTTCTGTGAGGTAGATTTTTGAGATATATTGATCGAGTATGAATGTTTTATTTTCTTTTTTGTTTTAGTTAGCATTCAAACTGTGTAAGAATATTAATATTTACAAATATATTTTCAATGCTAATTAACATTTTTTTATATTTAATACAATTGTAATTTTTTTTTTTCAAGAAATAAAAGGCTTTTTTATTTTATTTATTTATTTGTTTATTACATTTAAAACAAAAGACCGTAATTCGTACAAAATATATCTTTTTTTCACCCTTTTTTTCAGATTTTTCCTGAATGAAAGAGAACCTAGAGTGTAGACGCTCCATGATCAACTTTATGCTGCTTTTTGATTTATCTTTTTTTTAGCTTCACGCTGTATCCCGAATATAGTAGGGTAGTTAGAGGGAACGTAGTCTTAAGACAATCCGTTCCCCACTGGCTGAACTCAACGCCGCGCTTTGCCTTGTTACCAAACCCAGGAAATGAAAGTACTAA
This sequence comes from Philaethria dido, assembly GCA_033558755.1. Classification (NCBI taxonomy): domain Eukaryota; kingdom Metazoa; phylum Arthropoda; class Insecta; order Lepidoptera; family Nymphalidae; genus Philaethria; species Philaethria dido. The sequence continues at coordinate 23,034 of JAKGSA010001215.1, read as the reverse complement.
ACTTTACATTTCCTGGAGTGGAAATCGAACCTACAACCTGTCACTTTTACAGTCGCACGCTTGTGCTTGTGCGCCACGACAGGCATTATCAGAGCAGAAAAATGTAAATGATCTAAATCTAATCAATCATTTCCACGAGTGGGAATCGAACCTATAACCCAATGCACTACGATAGCCAAGTATAACGTAATACTATCCACTACATAACATATAATAACATACTAAGCTATTATTTAATATAAATTACAATACTTTATTAATATATAAAGTATCCATACATTAATAACGCTCGTGTAGTTCTATAAATATTGCCTATACGAGTTTGTTAGCAATACGACCTTTAAAGGTTACATGTGCCTGATTGAATAAATCACATGAGAAAATTGTTTATGTATAAATATATTAGATCATTTTTTGCTTTTAAAATGGCAGATGAAGTGATTTTTTATAACAAGACCTATAATCTTCTTTTTAACCGAATTCAAAAAAGTAGGTTCTCAATTTTTTTTTAACTTCACGCTGTATCCCGCACATAGCAGGGTAGGCAGAGGGAACCTAAGAGCCTAGTGTAAAGACACTCCGCCGCGCTTTACCTTGTTGCCAAACCCAGGAAATGAAAATATTAAACTTTTATATTTCTCGGAGTGGGATTCGAACCCCCAACCTATCGCATTTACAGTCGTCTTCAGCGCGACGACAGGCTTTCAGGTATACAATTTGACTGTATTTTTTATGTGTATGCCAAATTTGATGATTTTTGAATTTATATGATAGCTAGTACTTCTGATGTGATTCCATTTAAATTTAGTTAAGATCCGACGATTAGTTTTTGAGTTATTCGTAATAATTTAACTTGTTAGTGAATTTTATATGTAATCGTTTTTTTTGTGTTAAAATTTTAATTATTACTCGTTATGAGCAAGAGATGCGTGAAGATGAAGCATAATAATATCGAAACGAAATAGAGAAACATTTGTACTAAACAATAAGTGGGGAACGGAGTGTTTTAACACTAGGTTCTCAGGTTCCCTCTGCCTACCCTGCTATATGCGGGATACAGCGAGAAGCTAAAAAATAAAAGAATAAGTAATAAATAACTGATCATGCGAGGTTAACGTCAAAATACCACTAAACTTTTAAAGAGATCATGCTCGTGGGACAGCATCTGTAAGCACGATTGGTTGTGGGTTCGATTTCCACTCGAGGAAACGGTTACACTTAAATTATTACATTTCCCCGCCATGGTCAAATCGCGGCGTTAAGTTTCGCCATTCAACACGTAATGTCTCGATTTTGGATAAAAAGTAGAGAACGGAGTGTCTTAATACTAGATGTTCTCTAATTACCCTCCAATGCAAGATGCTGTTTGTTTTTTACATTTAATTTTTACTCACAGACTAAAAGCCTTTGAAAATTAAAACAATATAATAAAAAGTACCACATCTAGAAAAGCGTCGGTCTATATATTTTGTACCGAGCTGAACAACAAATTGATTATTCTTTTGTTAGAATATTAATACTTTGTATCAAATAATTTTCCTTTAAAAGCTATCGAGTAAAACAAAGCGCGCGCCATCAAACACTTTCGCCCGCGGCTCGCGGAGCGGGGAGTGGGGAGCGGGGAGCGGGGAGTCTCGCGCCCTGCGGATGACAACTCAACAATTTTTTCACAAAAGGGATAGAATGATAAAAGGATAACGTGTCAAAAGGAAGGGAGCTATCGGTAGTGTTGGATGTCAGGGAAAGTTGCTCTGTAATTATAAATAATATGAACCCTTAAACAATATTTTCCTAACAACAACTGTATTTGTAAGCATATCTTGATAATATTTCTTATATATTTTTCTTAGCTTCGCAGTTTTTCATACAGGTTAGTGTCTGACACTACCCTGAACCTAGTATTACTTTCCCTATTCTTCACTTTTCGTGTGCAATCGAGACATTAGGTGTTACGTGGCGGAGCTTAACGCCGCGCTTTGTTTTACTAGAACGGATAAATGGAAATATGAATAATTAAATAATATGATATAAAAATCTGTAATGGGACTTTCGACATTCGCATATATAAAGTTCCATAATAACTACTATAGTTTAGAACTGTGTTGTAGTCCTTAACACCCTGCTCCAATAAATTCATTAACAATTATCTAATCACAAAAAATATTTCTTGAGTATTTACACGTCTATTTAAATTCCTATATACATTTATTTTTAAGCTTAGTTCGCAGCTCATATAAGATAATCGTGAAGGAATCTATCCGTACAAAATTAATTTTCTGTCTGAAAACGTTTACATGGGTATGCATAGCAGGGTATGTATGCGGGATACAACGTGAAGCTAAAATTAAAAATAAACGAAACATACGCCAAAATAAACATAAATAGAAAATTTAATTACAACATATAAAACAAATTTTCCAATACAACATATTGAAAAAGAATATTAAAAGTATGTTAAAGACCGACGCCCGCCGCCCGCAGCGACGCACACATCATCTCCGCCGCGAATACGAGCATAGCAGTAATTTGCTTGAAACATTTTAATTACGTACCATTCTATTAAATATTCTGCATGAATCGAGTTGATAATCCGCATAAAGCTATAAAAAGAGCGGAAGTATTAAATGAAGGCGGACGGGATGCCTCTGAGCTGCAGGAAATGAGAGGCACGCATATAAAATACTCTTCCCCCATGACTGCGCGAGGATTTTCTGGTTATGGCTACTTTGATGGCGAATTTGCTTAGATTTTGTCTCGTTCTATTTTAGGTATATATATTTTATTATATTATATCGTTTTTACGGTTTCCGTACAGATATTTATACTGCTGACGCGGAGTTGTTCGTGACGTACAGCAAAATATATTTAAATCAATTATTTGTACAATTAAAGTGCAGTTGATGAGCGGGATTCGTAACGATCACCACGGATTGGCATCAACTTAAACTTTAAAAACTAACTTAATAAACTTCTTCGCGTTAATCCTGCGGTTTTATATCAACTCTATTTCATTACAATGCTGAGCCATATATGAGAAAATGTTTCTTAGTGCGTAGAAGTTGTTACGTTAGTTATAAATTTTATGTTGGTTGCCAACACTCTACTAAAATTTACATTTTCTGCCGAATCCGGCATTGTAAATTGAGTGACGTGACTCAATGCCGCGCTTTGCCTTGTAACCAGAGCGAGGAAATGAAAAAAATAGCATATATTAATTATTATAAATATTTACATTTCCTGGAGTGGGAATCGTACTCATAACTTGTTTCGTTTACAGTCACTTTAGCCTCTGGGACACGACAGGCCTCACGTTTCCTTCACGTTTATACTGTAGGTAAAACCAGTTCGCGGGCACGGGCTGGCTGGCGGTCGCCGTCTGTTACATAAGTGTGCCAAGGAAGTGGTTTACGAGGGCATAAACGTCGATTCATTGTAATTAAATATGAATTAACCACAATGAGCCGCCGGCGCGCCGCCCGCGTCTAGACCTCAGCGTACGAGCGTCAAATGTACCTTCTAACTAAATTACTTATATGTTAAAACCAGTATATATTTTTTGTTTACTTCACATGTCAAAAAATTATAATAGATTGCTGTTAAGTCTATTACAAAATATATATGGTAAATTACAAAGATCGGTACTTAGCTATAATGGAAAATATCGTAAAAACGGTTGAAATAAGTATAATACAGATGCTGCGTACATATATTTAGTTACGAAGAATAAATAATAAAAAAATCAGCCTTACGCTTTATAACTCGGTAGTCAACTTATACTCCGTTCGTCGCTTTTTGCTAAGATTTCAGTTCCCCACTTTACGCCCATTAAAGCCATTGCCTGCTGAGTGGCGGAACTTAACGCCGCGTTTTACCTTCTTACTAGGGCAATTAAAATACTAAATATTCAATATTATACACATTTAATAGACATTTTCATTTACTGGAGTGGGAATCGAACCCACAACCTATCGCATTTGCAGTCGCACGCAAGAATAAATAAGACGTCTAATAATTTAAATTTTATAAAACTTCTGTAAGTACTAGAGATGAGCCACGAAACTTATAACGAGATATCTCGAGGACAACACTGTCAGCTCTTAGCGGGTGGACCTCTAAAATGTTGTACGTCGAGTTTGTTGAAATGACAATTATATTGCTTTTAACTTATATTTATTTCATATGTACAGTGAGAATAGGTGAGGTGTGAGAGAAAGGTCATGAAGGCATGTCATACGTATATATATAGTAAGTATAATATATTTCTTAATATTTTTAAAGTGTCACGTACTTAGGTGTGTGTTCTTTTTATGGATATCGGATGGCAAACGAGGCAGGGGACCGCCTGATGGTCAGTGATTTTAACTCGCCCATGAACATCACAACACAAGAGATAACCACTGAGCTAACGTTGCCAACTAGGAATACAGATGGAAAGGGAATAATGTAGTGAACCGCTATCAGAACTAACCACCACATTTGGGAAAGGATGGTGGGAGAAGGGGAAGGCTTCACAGCTTATGCCATCGAACCCGGAACACATCATAGAATGTTGGCAGGTTCGTCTTTGATGATAGTGAAGGGTGCGAGCCCGGACGGAGGACGAACCTCCTACCACCAAACAAAATATATAGTTTCAAAAGAAATTTGGTTTGAATAATAGAAAAGAATTTTTTGCTCTCTCAAGTTTCTAATAGCCGTTTAATTCCAATATAAATTGGGTTTATTTGATAGTAAAGCAACAAAAGTACGAAAGGATGGGTGGGAAAGGGGAAAACCTGGCTTACATGCCATCGAACCGGAACACATCATAAGATATTTGGCGGTCCGTCTTTGACATGATAGTGGTCGCGAGCCAGACGGAGGACGAACCTCCTACCACCAAACAAAATATATAGTTTCAAAAGAAATTTAGTTTAGATAATAGAAAAAAGAATTTTATCTCTCAAGTTTCTAATAGCCGTTTTGATTCCAATATAAATTGGGTTTGATAGTAAAGCAGCAAAAGTAAGCAAAATACACACATTAGCTAGTTTTAACCATAACTCGATTGAAAATAAATTGATCGTGTTCGTAAAGCGAGACTGAGAGCTGTAGAGTAAACACTGAACTAAACGACGCTAAGCCGCGGAAAGTTAACAGAATGTTTGCAGGAAACACTTGCTACTGCATACAGTTACTGTCAATTGGAGGTTCCTTATCGTTACGTAACGAGAGGCTGCAGTGCGCATTACAGCCGGCTCGCGGTACCAGATGTTAATGTTTATCCAGTACAGGCTATTTAAAGAGAACGGAGTGTCATAACATTAGGTTCTCTTTGCCTACCCAGTTATGTGAGATAAAGGATGTATCTTCACGCTGTATCCCACACATAGCAAGATAGGCAGAGAGAACTGAGGAAACTAGTATTAAGACACTCCGTCCGCTTTTTAAAATTTCCGTGAATATAAGCGTGAAGGTTACATTTAAGCAAATTTTACTATAAAGACAACTATATTTACGTTCTAGAGCCTTAAAGAAACACTTACAGTTTCGAAGTAATAACACAAAACAAAGGAGAAATGAATTTGATCTAGTATTAGTACTAGATATTTGGCTTAGGCCAAATATTATCAGTCATCTACTCCTGTAGCTGATTACTTTGTGTCCCTAATTTAACGAAAGACATGATTAATATACATAGCTACAAAACGAAAACTTCAAATAATAAGAACTGACAAAAGTAATATAAATTAATTACCAGAGTGGAGTAACTGAATTTCGTGTTGTTTTCCAGTAAAGTGGTGGACACTGCAATTGGCATAACGCGGGTAGTGGCCCGCGGCTCTCGGGCCTGCATTGTTACCGCCTCGTTAACTATATATTTAGCTGGCCGTAGTTCGCGCTACGTTATAATACGAAATTAAATACATTTGCTGTAAACTCTATAACCCGATGCACGACGACCTCAAACTCAATTTAAACTGTACGTATTGTGCACCGATGTGCAGTTTGTTTGTTTTCGTAATAAGTTAAACGCTGCTCGTTTAGCTTCAGAGTTGTTATTGAAAAAAATGGTGCAAAGTTGAGAAATTATAATAAAGGATACTCTTTTTTGTGTTGTTCTAAAATTAAAATACAATTCCCAAATGAACATAGTCTTGCTGGTGGATTAGTGCTTGAATATTTATTCTTTTATTTATCATGGCCTGGCCTTCTTCATAGTAATTTTAATTATCATCACAGTGCAATAAAATAGTGTTTCGCTATAAAATCTATGGTTATAGATTCGATACCTAAACAAGGGAATGATTGATTTAATTCGTTTCATGTCCTTGTCATGTTAAGATACAACGCAACCTTAGATTCCTTCATTCAACGCGTAATGTCTCTAAAATATGGCGGAAAGTAGAGAAAGTAGAATAAATTTAACGCCTGTCGTGGGAACAAGGCAAAGCGCGGCGTTGAGTTTCGCACGCGGGCGGAAATAGTGGAACGGAATATCTGAACACTAGGCTCCCTCTGCCTACTCTTCTATATGCGGGATACAGCGTGAAGCTATGTATATATGTATGTAAGTAGAGAAAATAGTGTCTTATTACTCCTATGTTCAGTCACTTCTGTCAATTTCCTATGCTACGAGTATATGCGAGAATGGGTTTCTATTTAAATTTAAAAATGGATGCTCAAAAGCTTTGAGTTTGAGTTAACTACACTAAATATATTATCTATCTAATTTCATCTCTACATTTTATTAGGCTTTACAATAATTTATTGCTTATTATAAAATTACTTTTCATGCAATAAATACCACAGAATTTAATCTCAAATTGTTGTCTAAAATATATCGTTTAAGTTAGAGAGTCCTTGAATAAGACAATTTCTTGAAAACCGAAATTAGTTCATTCATTCAGGAGACTGCACTAATAAGCGCTGAGTTATTATTGAATTTAATTTTTACTCCATTTTGAATTTACTTCATAAACTGTATTTGTTGCGTCACGCGGTGTTCTTACATGTTATTTTTTTTGTTTGGTGGTAGGAGGTTCTGATCCTCCAGTCTGACTCACAACCACTATCATGTCAAAGACGAACCGCCAAATATATTATGATGTGGGTTCGGTTCCGATAATATGAAGCCAGGTTTTCCCCTTTCCCACCATCGCTTTCCCAAAGTATTGGTAGTTCCGGCCCCATGGACTACATTGTCTTCCTCCCTTTCCATCTGTATCACTAGTATCTCTTTCTTGTGTTGTAGATGTTCATGGGCGAAGGTAACCACTTACCATCAGCGGTCGCTTCTGCTCGTTTGCCATCCGGTACATCCATAAAAACTAAAAAATGTTATTTATAATTTTAATGAGCCATATATTGGTAACTGGAGGTTTAGAGTATGGAGTGTGTCTTAACACTAGGCTCTCCAGGTTCCTCTACTTGGCATCCCATATGTGCAGGATGATAGGCTTGTAAAAACTAAATAAAAAATATTTATAATTATATAAAATAATAGTGAATGGTTGCAATCGAAAATAATTTTTAATTAAATTAAAGAGTTTGTTTTATTTTGGTAACTTTATATAGAGGGAGTAGGTCATGAGATTCAGTATATTTTTTTTTAAATTATAGTAGGTATTACCGCTTGTAACTTTTTTGTTGGATAGACCAATTTTGATAATTCTTTTTTTATATGATAGTTAATAATGTTGTTCCCCCCTACAAAATGAAAGTAAAAACGACGAGTAGTTTTTGAATTAATCGTAAAATTATACTTTTTAGTACAAATTTAAATCTTAATAAGCCAACAATCATATTAAATTTTTCAATATTTTTTCATTACAGTAACAACCAGTCAATTATAAGAGCAATTCTTTTCGCTATCAATATCAATAAAGTTAGCTAAAATCCTTCCCGTGAATCCAAATTCGAGGAATAACGTCAGAACAAGCTCAATACAGTGTTAGGAAACATTGTAAAATGAAATATCGATTCTTAGAGTCGGTGACCCGATTTATAAAACACTATGATTGGTTTTGCGTCACGAGTCGTCGAAGTAACTTACGAAGTTTAGTTAGTAAGTTACTATGACGTACGTGTGAGGCGACGAGAGGCGACGAGAACTGAACTCGGTGGTAACTACTAGCCACGTTTTATGGATTCTGATTTTGGAAAAACGTGTTGCTATATACGTTCTTATTTTTCGTTATAGTTTCTTATTCTTCTTCTATTACTAAATTTATTATTATTATTTTTTTTAACTTCACGCTGTATCCCGCATATAGCAGGATAGGCAGAGGGAACCAGAGAACCTAGTGTTAATACACTCCATTCTCTTTCAACAATTCCGTTCCCTACTTTCCGCCGAATTGAGGCATTGCGTGTTGAGTGGCGGAACTCAACGCCGCGCTTTGCCTTATTACCAAACCCAAGAAATGAAAATACTAAATTTTACATTTCCTGGAGTGGGAATCTAACCCACAACCTGTCACGTTTACAATCACACGTTTGTGCCTCTGCGCCACGACAGGCGTTATTATTATTATAAAAATATTATCAAAATTGGTCTAATCTAGTTAGTTAACCGATTAGGTGTGATGGTGGTAAAGTAAGTAGTAAGGTGCTAATATTCTTACGCACTTTTTTTTTGTTTATAGTTATTAATTTGAAGTAATCACGATGACAAAAACCTTTAATAGAGTCTAAAGTTTGTATAATTTTATATTGTTTGTTCATTTCACGCTACATCCCACACATAGCAGGGTAGGCGGAAACCTGAGAACCTAGTGTTAAAACACTCCGTTCTCTTAAAAGTTTTCGTGTCCCACTTTCTGTCAAATTAAGGCATTGCGTGATAAATGGCAGAACCTAACACCACGCTTTGCCTTTTTACCAGAGCAAGGAATCAAATCCACAACCTATTACAGTCACAGCCACACGTTTATGCCTCTCTACCACAGGCATCCAACTGCAATTATCCTTACCATCTAAATAATATAAATCTAATTAATTACTAATATAATTAGAAGCCGCATATTGATGATGGCTATTATGTATTCGATAGTCAATATCCGTAGGCGGAATAACATTTAGCTTGCATTCACCACTCTATTACGCCTAGCATTACGCGCTCAGAGTTATTGTGCACCGTGCACGTCCGCATCGACACTTTGCGTACTCTACTGTATTATTGATATTCGATTTGGAACCGTATTATGTAATTTAGGTCTTTGGAAATGAAGTTAAATGTTTGGTTGTCAAGCTATAGTGTTTTTACTTTATATGTGTAATTGGACTAGTGGTTATAGTGGCGTAGTGACACGGTATGAGTGTAGTCATGATTGGTTTGGGTTCGAATTTTAATTAGGGAATGATTATGTTTAAATTATTTTTGTTTTAATAATTTAAATTATTTTCATTTTTTCGATTCGGTAAGACAATTTTGTTTGGTGGTAGTAGGTTCGTCCTCCGTCTGGCTCGCGACCACTATCATGTCAAAGACGAACCGCCAAATATCTTATGATGTGTTCCGGGTCGATGGCATGTAAGCCAGGTTTTCCCCTCTCCCACCTATCCTTCCCCCAAAATGTGGTGGTTCCGATAGCGGACTACTACATTGTCCTCCCCTTCCATCTATAT
>JAKGSA010001215.1:0-13298 GCA_033558755.1 Philaethria dido | reverse complement strand
GAGACAAACGTGGTGACGAAGACGTGGTATTGAGTTCCGCCAGTCAACACGCAATGTTTCATTTTAGCTTTAAGCGTAGAGTGAAGAAAAAACGGAGTATCTTGACACTGGGTTTAGTCTGCCTACCGTGCTATGCGAGAAAAAACGTGAAAATGACACACAAATAATAGTGATGTTAAAAATTTCATTATAATGCAACGAATTTAAATAGAATATTTTCTTTAAATAATTTAATTAATACACGTATTTTGTTGTTTATGAAAAATCCAACAAAATTCCTGAAATTAATCAATTTCAAGATCAACAACAACAAAGCTTTGAGATGAAAATAGAATAGCTTAAGTGTAAGTTGAGGAAGTTCGGCGCTGATGACGTCGCGACCCCCAAATGTCAGTCTCAGTATATTTAATATATAAATATTATAACTAAAAAAAAAACAAAAAAAAGTTCTTTTATAGAGTTTATATAGCACATTTGAGCCCTGGGTTTTAAGAAAAAAGAGAGAGAGAGAGGCACAAACGTGCGACTGTAAACGCGACAGGTTGTGGGTTCGATTCCCATTCCAGGAAATGTTAGTATTTTCGTTTGAGTTCCGCCACTCAGCACGCAATGCCTCAGTTCGGCGGAAAGTAGGGAACGGAATTGTTGTAAGAGAACGGAGTGCCTTAACACTAGGTTCTCAGGTTTTCTCTGCCTACCCTGCTATGTGCGGGATACAGCGTGAAGTTAAAAAAAAAAATAAAAAATAAAATAAATAAGAAAAATGATATTGTGTTACTGTTAACTATCAATTGTATATATTTAATGAGTAAGTACTAATATATTTTTCAAAACTCAGTTTAGCAGGAACATTTGTCTTAAAGGACTTATACAATACTATAACAACAGTTTGAATAAGTAATTGCATTAAAAGAGTAGATCTAAAGTAGTAAATATAAAACAAAGTAATCACAAAACAAAATAAGATGAATCTAACGTATAATTGAACATACGAGGAAATGATTAAAGCCAGTAATTTGCTCGCTCAGAGCATCGCAGTTTAACATAACAAAAAATATAGCAATTCCCGTTTTTACGTTTCCTTCCCCCGTCTCTGTTTCACGTCCTGTAATAGAAACTCACACGAACGATAATGAAGCAAAGCAAGGAAAAATAAAATCTTAACATGAGCATTGAACGGCGGCGGCGAGAGGCGAGCGTCGCGAGGCGAGATGAAACCCTTCGCGGACCAGCTTGGAGGATAGTAAACTAAGCAATAACTTGCCCACCGACACCCCCCTCCTCCCCCCAGCTCCTCCCTCCTCGCTCCTCGTGACACGCGTCTTATGAATAAAACGTCTTATTATTTTATGTTGAAGCAAGTTTTTTAATAATACTGTACAATCACACATATATGCCTATAAATATATTGCATAAGCCATTTTTAAAAGCCGATCTAAATATTTGGAACTGTCGCCTAAATACTGTGTCGTATCATGCACTGGGCAAAATTGTACAGCTTTGCAGGTTGTTACTTTAACAAGTTTGAACTTCGTTACGTTACTACTTCAAAGTTCGTTAAATTTTGCATTTTTTATGATATTTTTTTTTAAATCAACAACCATGTAAATAATAGCATGTGTCGTAATTTCCGATATGTTTGATATGCCGGTGTACATCGCTATAACGAGGTATCACTATAACGAGCGCGTAAGTCCCGCGTCGCGCGTCGTGGAACAATTAACGACACGAGTGGTGAAACGGAAGTTGCCACTTTTTCCGTTGCGCTTTAATTGGATACACAGTTGACGCACTCCTACACGCTGACTCTGCTAGTCTACACTCGTATACTTTACGTAAAAACAGCGAGTAATTTGATATCGAAATATGAATATTCGCAAACATTTTCAATGAAAGGCTGGCGAGGTTCAAAGCAAGTTTCATTCGGGCGCCCCCTTCGGTCAACAGCGCTGTTTATCCGCCGCCCCCGAATTCCTTTTGACGGCGAGTACCTCGGATTGACGCCGCCCAAATTACTTAGATTATTACGAGATCTTTTATTCGCTTTTGTTCTTTTGCAGCTCGCAGAAAGAAGCGGCCGGCGCTCCTATATATACTTTACAGACGAAATTCTTTTGCCATTATTCGTAAATGACGACTCTCGTGAAGTCTCATTCACTCTTAATGGATATCTTAATCTTTTTAATTTGTAAGTAATTTTCTTTTAAAAGCACTTTGTGGATGTAATTGGCCCGTAGCACTGTAGCGCCGTAACGCCGTAACGCCGGAACGCCGTACTCGTGTATTACAACTGTCAGTAATTATCTCCCATTTATAAATGTATTCCGCTTTTACTTTCGCAGTTGTGTTCGTTCCGTGGTGCGCTATTTACGTAGTTTTTTCATCACGAGTGTTGCTTATAAACTTTATTGGTCATTTTTTTTTGTTTTTAAAAGAAGTTGTATTCAGTATAATGCTACTGTTAAAGTTTTTAAGATATTTCCCGTGTTGTGATAGTCAGAGATAGAGAATCTAGAGTCCTATATAACCCAATTCAGAAGAAAGGAGTCTATTGTAAAAACATGTTCTGACGGTTTGGCGGAACTCAACGCTGCACTTTAGGCAATTACAATTAATTTGAAACTAAAAATATTTTATTTATTCCAACAATTTAAAATCAAAATCACAATCATCATGTCAGTTCTCATCTGCGATCATCATCAAGAGCGTTACATACTCATATACATATAAATACATTTTAAAAAGATTTTAAAGCGGAGGAAACATTTTTATTTATTTCAAGTGTCACCAGCATAACATTATGGCATCATACTTACAACGTGGCGAGTACTTTAACGGCGTCGACAGCAGTGTGGAGGGAAACTCAGTAATTTCTATTATTTTAGTACAAATATTCGTGTCTGTCTTGGCGCAGAGGCACAAGCGTGCGACTGTAAAAGTGACAGGTTGTGAGTTCGATTCCCACTCCAGGAAATGAAAATATTAAATAATGTTTAGTATTTTAATTTCTATGCTCTGGTAACACGGTTAAAGCGCGGCATTGAGTTTCGCCAATCAGCACGTGATACCTCAATTCGGCAGAAAGTGGGGAACGGAAATGTCAAAAGAGAGCGGAGTGTCTTAACACTAGATTCTCAGGTTCCCTCTGCCTACCCTACTATGTGCGGGATACAGCTTGAAGCTAAAAATAAACAGCTGTTCGTTTATGTTTACACGTACCTGACGTCGTGCGTCGCTAACGGCTTGTCGTCACATGTTGCTAGTTCTCGACGAACGGGTTTCTTAATATACGAATATAGCGCATGCTATACGACATTTATTCGGAAAATTGTTTTGAGAAGAATATTTTTTTAGCTTCACGTTGCAGCCCGCACATAGCTGGGTAGACTAGGATACCTGAGAAGTTAGTATCAAGATACTCCATTGGCTTACAATTACACATTTCCATTCCCCACTTGTAACCGAATTGAGGCATTGCGTGCTGAGTGGCGGAACTCAACGCCGCACTTTGGCTTGTTATCAGAGCTAAGAAATGAAAATACTAAATAAAAAATCAAAACATTCTTTATTCAAATAGGCTATTACAAGCATTTTCGAATTGTCGATTTACTAAAAATATATTAATCTATACTAATATATAAAGCTAAAGAGTTTATCTGTTTGTTTGTTTGTTTGTTTGTTTGTTTGAACGCGCTAATCTCAGGAACTACTGGTTTGAATTGGAAAATTCTTTTTGTGGTGAATAGATCATTTATCGAGGAAGGCTTTAGGCTATATAACATCATGCTGCAACTTTTAGGAGCGAAGAAATAATAGAAATGTGGAAAAAACGGAGGAAATTATTGATCCTTGAGGCCTTCTGTTGCGTGCGCTGTGAAAACGGTTCAAGATACCAAAAATATATGTATGAAAGAATTATTCCTCTTGAAGTAATCTAAAAAAAATATTTGCAACAGTATATATCTCTCTTTTAAGATTAGCTCTCTAGAACCGTTTATATGGTAATCAAATTTGGTCGAAATCAGTGCATTATTTGTTAAGAGTTGTATCAACGTATTAATATTAATCTTTATCTAAATAAATGTGTTGTTGATTAAAAATATTTAATTGTGAACAAAATTGTCTTTGACATCACTTAATTTCAATGAATATCTTAGAAGATATTACAATTATAATATAATATAAATCGCTTACGTTAATGAGCGACTGATAGACTATGTACAGGTGAAACTACTGGACGAGAGTTTCTTGAAATTTCTACGAAACGAGGAGTTTTAACTTGTATGCTCTACGCGGGCGAATTGTGGCCATCGTGGCATTCTGCTTACAAACGAAGTTGCGGGATACAGCTAGTCATTATAAATATTTAATACTTTTATTTCCTGGAAAGGTAGTCGAACCCAGAACCAGTCACACACTCGTGCATCTGCGCCACGACTTGCCTCTCAGAGAGAAATATACTTGCTATTATTCTACCTGTAATCATTTACGTCAAGTTCGAGGTCATAAGGGTCCTAAATTTATATTAATATCAATTATTCTAAATAAGAAATCTTACATTATTATTTCGGCTACTTTATTCCATTATTTAAGTAAATTTAAAAGATTTTAATACGAATAACTTTAAAATGAGCCAAACATTTTAAAGTTCGCCAAACACACGGTTGAGAGCTAAAAATACCCGGCAACTAACGCTCAACTTATGCTTGCATAGGCTCTTCATAAACGTTACTAATTATATATAATAACTTTTGTTTAATTTTGCCTTTCAAAGTAGTTACAGTGTTTTCTTTTTCGCGTTTGGAAAATAGTGAAAATTAATTTTAAGAATAACAGTTCGGTTCTGAACGATTTTGAAGTTCAGGGTTTGAGTCTCCAACTACGTTTGAATTTCTATGCTTATTCTAAATATGTTGTTTTAACATAAGTGAAGACTACCACGGAGGCCATCATTGGCGCAGTGGGTGTGATCCTGACTGTAAACACGAGTGGTTGTGAATTCGATTTCTACTCGAGGGAATGAAAATGTTTAAATGATTTTCATATCTCTGTTTCTACCAGTAATGCAGAGCGCGGTGTTGAGTTCACACCACTTAACACGCAATATCTATCAAAGAAAACGAAATGTTATTTTTTGGTACTGACTGTCTCTGCTGCTATGCAGGATAAAGCGTGAAACTGTTTGATTGATTATTAATATTAAATTAAATTAAAATACTAAAAGTAAGTTTTTAGGTGGTGGGAGTTTCGTCCTCCATTGGCTCGCACGACCACTATCATGTCAAAGACGAACCGCCTTCGACCGAAAGTCCTTCTACGCTCATTTGCCCGTCCGTTATCGTAAGTAAAACTAAAAAGTAAAACATTTAAGAAATATATCGTATCTTCGTTAATATAAAACACGTTAGCCTCGCATGTCACCATCTATGTGTGTCTCATTTGCGGTAATTGAGCATCAGCTTGTCGCATTCAGGACAGTCCGGCGAGTCAGGGCGGTCGGGGAAGTCCACATGGACAATTATACTATTACGTTGATACAATACATGGCAAAACTATGTGAAGTACTACGTGACTGGAAATGAATTAAGGCGGTGATTGCGTTCCTTGACTATATTCATTAATTGAGTATAATTATTTTTTTTTTTTTTCCTTTTTTTTTATGGAAAGGACAAGGCAAACGAAGCGCGTTCAGGTCACCTGATGGTAAGTGATCCCGCCGCCCACGGCCGTGTAACACCAGAGGAGCTACAGGTGCGTTGCCGGCCTTTAAAATTAATAATAATAATTTAACCTAAAACAAAAATGGAAATTGGCTAGTAGAAATTATTACGTATTTTACATATTTGTTTACACAGTGGCACAGTGGGACAGCGTCTGATTGCAATCGTGATTGGTTATATATTCAATTCCCATTTTTCAAAATTTCGGTGGGCTTATATTTAAATTATTTTCGGCTTCGGCTAAGATAACACAAAACGCGGCTTGGAGTTCCGCCACTTAACTCGCAATGAGAAGCTGAAAACAACGTGTCACTATGTAAACAAAATAATAATGAACCTGTAACGGTGTTGCATGACAAATATAAAAGCTTAACAAATAGACTCCTGTACTCATCTTTTATACAGACAATATTAATATGGAGGCTAAACTACCCTTAATTTTTGCGCCTTATCTAAACCATGCCTCGAGTGTCGCGGTGCGGTGTATTTATAAACTGCGAACATCTAAGTATTAAATAATGTGTCAGGAGTAAGTTAGTGAGATGAAGGCGGCGGGGAGCGAGGAGGGCACTCGGGGAGGGGGAGGGGGGGGGGAACTGAGAGGAGTGGAGGGGTTAAGTGGGCGCCTCATGTGTTGCCCCCTGCCACTGTGCGTCCTGCTTCAGTAATCGCGTGGAATATCCAACGTGATCTCTATTTAATAGGTGTTGCAAGTTTGACGTAAACTCCATAACTTGGTAACAGGTCTTCAGGTCATTAAAAGGCTTTCATCGCTTTCGATGGCTCTTTGTAAAGTGTACGTGTAATAATATAATACATTCATACCCTTGTACCACTTAACACGTTTTGTTATTAAGCCATGCTGTATATGTTAAATTAATTTAGCTTAAAAGTTCTTTTATAAAAAAGCAGTTTTATGCTTTTCCCTCGTAACAGAATACTAAGAGAGAAAATCTTTATGTCAAGACACTTGTTTCTGCATTTTCCGCCCAAAATCGAGCTATGTGGCAAAACTAAACGTCACGCTTTTTCTTACCCGAGCTTCCAGCTTCACGCTGTATCCCGCTTATAGCAGGGTAGGCAGAGGAAACCTAGTGTTTGATACTCCGATTCCCACTTTCTGCCGAATTAAGGCATTACGCGCTGAGTGTCGGAACTCAACGCCGCGATTTATCTTGTTACCAAGCCCAGGAAATGAAAAATTCCATGTGGAGATGATAATAATTTAAATATTTTCAGTGAGTGAGGAATGAAACCCACAACAAAACTTGTTTACAGTCAAACATTGTCCCACTGCGCTAGGATGGTCTCTACTCGTATGTATATATATATATTACATTTAAAAAAATATTCGTCTATCTAATTAAGCATTGTATTGTGTGTAGTTTATCGAATTGTAACTACAAATTGATTTTATTCCAAGCACGTATCTATTATTTAATTATTTATGCAATAAAACTTTGTACAGAATAATAATAATGAACATAAAATATAATATTATTCAGTTTAAATAGCACATCGCGAATTACGACATCGATCAGGCTCTATTTCACGCGGCGGAAGTGCATCGAAAAGCAGGAAGTAAGCGAATATTAACTTCGAAATTTATGTTTCATAGGTGCATAGATAAAAACTTTACTGTGGAGTTTCAGTTTACAAAAATGCCAACGAAAATAGAAATTACATTCCAAGTATGTAGATTGTGGAGTCAAGGGAGTCGAATTTTGCTTTGATACGATGACAGATGAAATTTCTCACCACATTCGTTGAATATATATATTTTTTATTTGTATGTTAAGGTTACAAACATATACTTCAAAAATTATTTTATGCAATATTCATATTTTAATGTATTTTTTTTGTCTTACGCTGTATCCCGCATATAGCAGGGTAGGCAGAGGGGACGTGAAAACGCCTGTCGTGGCGCAGAGGCACAAGCGACTGTAAACGCGACAGGTTGTGGGTTCGATTCCTACTCCAGGAAATGTAAACGTTTAGTATTTTTGTTTCCTGGGTTTGGTAACAAGGCAAAGCGTAGCGTTGAGTTCCGCCATTTAGCACGCCTCAATTCGGCAGAAAGTGGGGAACGGAGTGTCTTAACACTAGGCTCTCAGGTTCCCTCTGTCTACCCTGCAATATTTTGTCGTGTTTTAAAATAATATCTACTATATTAAATGAATATTATTATTTTTTGCCCATTTAGCATGGTATATTGTGTGGCGAACACTGCTTTGTTAATGAAACCGGCAAAATACGGCGAATGGAATTGAATTCATAATCATACCATTTAGTGAAGCAAATACAAACTGTACCAATATGGTCAATTTACTAATAAGTTGTAATGGTGTAATCTGCCAATGTTTGCTTGTAGACGCGAGTGGTAATAAGTTTGATGCCCAATCTAGGAATAATTATGTTTGAACTATTTTGAATTCCCCGCTCTGGTAAGACGAACGGAGTGTCAAGACACTATGTTCCTATAAGGTAATATAAAAGAAAAAAAGAGTAAAAGCTGCAAAAAAATGAATAATACATCTACGAGCGATTGATTAACAATATTTACCATCACAAATAAAAATATAATTTGGTAATCTGAAAGCACGATGCTGTAACAATACCCAGTGAGACGTCACGGTTGTGTCTCACCATCAAATATTTACGCGGAATAAGTATCTCATCTCCGGTAGTCTGCGAGTGATTATATTTATTTTCGTTCTTTGAACATTTTTTATATTAATGTTTTATGTTTCCGACTTATCCTTATTTGCATTTTAAGAAATGATCAGTAACAAAATAATTTCTGCTGCTGTTGTAGTATTGGTCGTATATCTTTCTTTTAGCTTCCTCGGGCAGCAGATAAGAGTGTTCAGGTACTAACTACTCTTCCATTTAAAGTGGTACCTGTGAACATATGTTAAGACACCCGTTCTCTTTAAGATTTTCTTTCCCCATTTATATTTACTATTCGTTTTCTATTTATTTTATATATTTATTTAAGTTTAAAGCTTTCTTTATAATGATTATACTGAGCACTACAGATATGTATCCGTACATTTTGTTAACTTTCTATATCTATATATTAATACGAGAACGATGTAAATTCCTTTATGAAAAATAACACACTTATAGTTTATATGGGAAGCGAAGGGTAGCAGAATGATATATTTTTTAATTAAGCATGTGTAAAATATATGAAATTAATAAAATAAATGTGTTACACATCACACAAACCATGTTCTTCATATTCTGCAGGTGGTAGGAAGGTCCTCCGTCTGGCTCCGCGATCACTCATCATGCCATCAAAAGACGCCAACCGGCCAAATACGCCCAATGATGTGCCCGGTTCGATGGCATGCAAGCCAGAGGCCTTCTCCTCTTTCCCACCCATCCTTTCCCAAAATGTGGTGGTTCTGATAGTGGGATCAGCGCACGTCCCCTCTTCCATCGTATCCTCTCTAGGAAGAAAACGGTCACAACATTCTGGTGCTGTAGATGTCTATGGGCGAAGATAACCACTTACCATCAGGTGGGTCCTCTGCTCGTTTGCCGTCCGTTATCAATAAAAAAAAAAAAAAAAAAACCAGCAGTTGGGGACCTCCATGCTTTCATATAAAAAGTGATATACTGCCAGTTAGGCAAGCGTGATGTTAACGCGTCAACGGGGACACGAAAGAAGAGTATTTCTTTTTACACTATATATTTTTAATCATGCAAAAAGTACATACATACTTTCAATATACATAGCTTCAAGTTGTATCCCGCATAAAGCTGCAGGTAGGCAGAGGAACTGAGTGTTGGCACACCTCTTCGTTCCCCACTTAATCTACCAAGAAGTATAGTAAACAAATTTTTATTTTGCACAGAATTTGTATCCACGACAAATTAAAAATACATGAAATATGTATTAGAAACATAGTTTTGTTAAACAAAAAAGATATTATGATATTTGCAAAATCATTTCGAGGCAAAACGTTCCTGCCCTTCAATAAGTGTCAGTAATGATTTAGTTGTAGTAAAGTAGAACGCTCGGATGAAAGCGCTGTGAATAATAGTTAGCCTTAACTAGTTCTGCGACATCACATATTAAATTAATTATTTGCTCGCTAAATTATGTTAGCTACGAACTGCGACAAACGCTACTAATGGCAAATGTTTTCACTTCATGCTCTATCATTAAATTTTTCATATAGTTCTTAAAATATATTATATTAAAATGTATTATTATAACTAACCATTATTATAACTTGTTAGGTGGTAGGAGGTTCGTCCTCCGACTGGCTCGCGACCACTATCATGTCAAAGACGAACCGCCAAATATCTAATGATGTGTTCCGGTTCGATGGCATGTAAGCCAGATTTTTCCCTTTCCCACCCATCCATTCTCCAAAATGTGGTGGTTCTGATAGTGGACTACTACATTGTCCCCCCTTCAATCTGTATCCTCTAGGTTGGCAACGCATCTACAACATCTCTGGTGTTGTAGATGTCTATGGGCGAAGGTAACCACTTACCATCAGGTGGTCCTTCTGCTCTTTTGCCGTCCGTTATCAATAAAAAAAAAAATACCATATATTTTATTAAAATATCTTAAAATGTTTTTTTTTTAACTTCACGCTCTATCTTGCACATATCAGTGTAGATAGAGGAACCTAACTTAACCTTAACACCTTAAGACACTCCGTTCTCTTGTGATCTCACACTCTACACTTATCTGAGTATTGTAATTACTTCAAGGAGAATTTGATAATATAATATACACAAAAAGAAAATACCTTTTTATTAAATCCCTCGATTTTTGGCATCAACTACGTTCATTTTTATACCTGGATTCATTTTAATATTTTGGAACAAATTCAACCGTGTGTTCTATTATCCAAGTCTCTTTAACATGTTCTTGGTGATAATTGACTGCATATCTTACAAATAATTAACCGTAAATATATACAATTCACTGCTTCCATTTAATTTTTTTATGTTAGCAAAATCACACTTAGTTGACATTGTTTGGTGGTAGGAGGTTCGTCCTCCGTCTGGCTCGCGACCACTATCATGTCAAAGACGAACCGCCAAATATCTTGTGATGTGTTCCGGTTCGATGGCATGTAAGCCAGGTTTTCCCCTTTCCCACCCATTCTTTCCCAAAAATGTGGTGGTTCCGATAGCGGACTACTACATTATCCTCCCCTTCCGTCTCTATCCTCTAGGTCGGCAACGCATCTACAACATCTCTGGTGGTGTAGATGTTCATGGGCGAAGGTAACCACTTACCATCAGGTGGTCCTTCTGCTCATTTGCCGTCCGTTATCAATAAAAAAAAAAAAATAGTTGACATTGTGTAATAGCGTCTGCGCCGGATAGTGGAAGAGACTGAGCATTGTTAGTTTTGTAACGACAAGAAGAAGCTTAAGTCAATAAATATTTTACTTAACAAAAAAGTCTAAATCAATCACGCTTACAGAGATACTAATAACAAAAATAAGTAACAAGTATACAAGAACTTCGACATAGTTCAATGAGCACGTACAATTTAATTTGGTAAAGCTTTTGGAAGATTTGTAACATTCGCGGGTTCAACTCTTGCTAAGTTCAAATTTTTATGCCTTAAAATATTTTTCTCTCTAAATGTAAGTCAAAATCTAGATTCATTCTATTTATAAAACCATTCATCAATACATACACAAAAGAGTGAATGAAAAAATTATCTTAAAAGATCTCCCCATCCATAACTAAAATCTTCAGCATTTATTTAAGTAATACAGACGAAAAAATAGAGAAGAAACATAAAATATTAGAATTTTTATATATTGTCTGAAGTGGGATGAATAATATAAATGTCGTGATTATTACAATGCGGCGGCGTAGGGGCGGCGTAGGGGCGGCGTAGCGGCGGCGTAGCGGGGCTCTAGCAGCGCTGGGTAAATAAATAACGTCTGAGTAGAGTGTTCGAGTGCCGTACTCTACACACTACACACTACACACCACACAGTAGTACAGTAGTCAACCACTGTGTATGTACCCAGTTGCTGTCGGTACAAGTGTATTGTTTTAACTGCCATACCCTGGTGTGGATGGTATCGATAAATTTCGCATATATTTGTAAAAAAAATGAAACGGATGAGGAAGTAATAATAAGAAAAAGAACTTTTAAATCGTCTGTTGACAAAAAACATAATGCCTGTTTATGTATAATAAGATTATAATTTTTTTTATTAGAATTTCAAATGTTAATTGTACTGTGAGATATTCACTTATAAAATTTTATGAAAGATATGTTACGTAATACAATATATATTACGCGCTTGTAAGCAAATCGCACAATATATCGTTTCTTGGTGAAAAAGTAATAAAATATCGCGAAATAACGCTAATAAAACCCATCCGAGGGTGAACAATGTAAATCATTCGCTCATTACAGCGCGGTGTGAAGGGGACGCCGCACGCCGCGCACCGCTTGTGTCCTTATTTATAGTATTTGCAAATTGTACATACATATGTTGATCAAATATACGTATTTAAATAATTTTGCCAAAGAAATGGAATACAACAACAAACTACAGCAAATACTACGCAAATAGAAACACTTCTTGAAAATATAGAGAGAGAATAATGAGTAGTCTTTCTAATAATTTAAGTGGTTATCGAAACTATGAAACGATATATAAAATGTTTTAAATATATTTTTTCAAATTAACTAACATTCTATCTGATCAAGAAAATTTCTTTCTATTTGCTACCTAAATTGTATATGAAAATGTAGGATAGTCAAAATAAAAATTCAATGCCATTTTTGGAAAAATCCCATTCGGAAGTCAGTCACTAAGAGCAAAAATAACCAAATACATAAAAAAAAAATTATAAAATATATGTATACGACTTAGTATTCAAATAGATACATAAACTATAAACGACTTTTTTTTTTTTTTTATGGATACCGGATGGCAAACGAGCAGAAGGACCGCCTGATGGTAAGTGGTTACCTTCGCCCATGAACATCTACAACACAAGAGATGTACTAGATGCGTTGCCAACCTAGAGGATACAGATGGAAAGGGAGGATAATGTAGTAGTCCGCTATCGGAACCACCACATTTTGGGGAAAGGATGGGTGGGAAAGGGGAAAACCTGGCTTACATGCCATCGAACCGGAACACATCATAAGATATTTGGCGGTTCGTCTTTGACATGATAGTGGTCGCGAGCCAGACGGAGGACGAACCTCCTACCACCAAATAGATACGCGAAATATAAATTTATTTACAAGTAATTATGTGCCACAATGAAAATAAAGCGCAAGTGAATAAAAATAATTATATACGTAGGTCGTAATATCGTAAATCGCTCGTCCAACCATTTGGAGGCAGTTATAAGAACCAATAACAGTTCCATGAATAAGTGATACATCTTCCACTCACGGCGAGGGAGAGGCAGCGCGAGCGCGAGGGCGCCCGTCTTCGCACGGGGTTCTAACAACACTCAATGGGGCAAATAAATAACATCCGAGTGTCGTGGCGTCTTTGAACACCTTACACGTGTTTATAATGTTACATACGAAATTTTGCTTATTTTTATAAGTATGAA
>JAKGSA010001214.1:38486-89200 GCA_033558755.1 Philaethria dido | reverse complement strand
ACTGTTATAACTTAAACGCGATAAAAAACAATACTGCTTAAACGCGATAAAAGTTTTTACGATGAAAGTATAGTACTCTAATTAATTAAGTCCCATTAAAGAAGTATAGAGTGAAATATTATTTTAAATAACCTATAAAATTAAAATAAGCAGTAACACCATCTTAGCACAGAGAGGTAATGTCTGATTACAGCTGAAATCATTGTGGGTTTGAATGAATCGATCAAAAATAATTTTTATTTATTACTCTGGTGACACAAACCGTTGAACACAAATTTCACCACCCAATATGCAATGCTTTTAAAATAAACGAAAAGTAGAGAACGGAGTGTCCTAACACAAGTATTCGTCAATAAAATCGTACAGCTGAATTAGCTAAAGCGATTTGAAGGATTCCAAAAGGCGCGGATTCATATTCTGTGATATTCTAATTTTTATATATTTTTTTTATAAACATACTTGCTTATTATTTTATATTTTTACAGTAAAATATCAGATTTAATATTTTTTTATTAAATTATGACATCGATTGACTATAAATAGATATTCATTAAGATTTTACAAACAGAAAAACGCTACCACGCATTTAGAGAAAGAAAATGGAAAGTAATAAAAAAAACGAAATATAAAAGACCATAACGGAATAAATATATCGCGTGGGGTCTTCTATATAAAAGGACGCAGTAAATCTCGATGATAGATCGCTGTTTTTCCGGCTTTTCAACAAGCTCTAAATGGCAGGCCTTTAGTAGAAATATGTCTGCCTAACGATGAAGGACACAAAACTACTGAAAATGGAATAAGTAGGTTATTAAGATTAAAAATTATATATACCGATATAGTAACCATGTAGTACCTACTTGATAGTAAACCCTTATATTTAAGAATAGTAATACTAGTATAGATAGCCCAGTGTCAAAACACTTTGTTTTTTTTTTTTTTCAGAACGACGGTGGCAACAAGGCACACGGCCCACCTGGTGGTAAGTGGTTACTGTGGCCTATGGACGCTTGCAACACCAGGGGCATCACTTACTTTGTTCTACTGTTTCTGCCTAAATTCGCTACAAATCATGTTAAGAGACCGAACTCAATACCGCGCATTGTCTTAACAAAGCGTAAAAAGTATAATTATTCCCTCGAGTGGAAATCGAACCCATAATCACTTACATTTACAGTCAGCTGGTGTTCCATTGCACCACAATCAAAATGAATAACACATTTAGATATTTGTTACAGTAAAACATTTTCTTTCTATATTAAATGAAACAGGTAGACTACCTTTGACCACGGACTACTGTGAAGTATTCGCAAATCGGATTTTTGAAAATGTATTTACGAATATTAAAATGTACGCGATTAATCCGGATAAAATATTTTTATTTAAAAAAAACAAGATAGTCCTATCCTAGTGATAAAACACTACGTTCGCCGGTTTACGAATTCGATACATTGCGGGTTAAGTGGTGGAACTCAACGCCGCGTTTGTCTTCATTGTATCAGAGTTAGAAGTGAAATCTATTCATATGTACAGAAACGCGAAAATCAAAAACCTCGTTATTTTTTCTAGTGATACTGTGAGATTCTCCTTTCAAAATGCACATGTAAAATTGAAAATTAATTTTATAACATCTGTTCCGGGTGAAGATAACAACAACTTTTGAAGATATTAAATTTTCCTCCAAAGAACAACTTTTTAAGATAAGACCGAAATGTAATTTCATTTGCACCATTGAAAAGTCTAACTTCAGGGGGTGTATTACATTTGTTACAATACTGCTAAAACGCGATAAAAGTTTTTACGATGAAAGTACAGTACTCTAATTTATTAAGTCCCATTAAAAAAGTATAGAGTGAAATATTATTTTAAGAATATTTTAATGCTATTTAAGATATTTGATATGTTTTGAAAGACCTTAACCTTCAATAATGGTCTTATGATGAAATCAGATAGATACTCATAATATAATTGTTTCGTAATTTATTATCACTCAGCACGCAATGCCTCAATTCAGCGGAAAGTTGGGAACGGAGTGTCTTAACCCTAGGTTCCCTCTGCCTACCCTGCTATATCCGGGATACAGTGTGAAGCTATGTATGTATGTATGTAATTTATTATTTTAATACATATAGAAATTGTGACTCTTCGCGTCTATATACATTATATTAACATTAAAAAAAATTGTATAGGAAGTACCATAAACAAATTTTCCATTTTAAACTGGCCAGTCCAATCGTTAAGGTGTAAAACACGCGTAGCTTTAACAACATATTTGTCTTTTTACCAAAGAGTATATCAGACTTACGGTAGTATGTGTAATATGTATATCTATATAAAGTATTTCTAAGCCCATATTTTTTGTGATGATGATAAAAAATCAGCTTTCTGCTTTCTTTTTCTTTTCCAATTGTTCATTTTCTCTTAAACTATACCGAGCTCCATACTCCTCCGTCTCAATATTTTTTCGATACCGAAATCAATATGACCTATTAATGTAATGACTGCAAAAAATCATATTGCTAATATGAATATTTACATCAAAAGATAAAACAAGAGACAATTCTTTCCTTTACAACAGTAATGCCAACATTTTAAGACATTCTTGGCAAGTGGTACAATTAACTGCATATCCTCTAGTTGGCTAACGTGCGTGTAATCTATTTGAATTTTCCGGTTACGAGTTAACTTGTGAAGGAAGTTGTGCTTTGAGTTAAGTATTGTACTGCATTGTACTTAGATTGTTAACAATATATATTATAACGTATTGTAAAAGCGTCATGAAACAAAAACATTATAGGTTATTATAATATATTCTAATGGAAATGAGAAGAAACTCTAGGAATGTAGCATAAACCCCATTAAAGATTATTATTTATTTATTTATATCCACTTTGTGGGTGCCGGTCTCATTGTGTTGCAGAGAGAGAGAGAGTTTGGAGAGTGCCTGGGACTTACGACACAAGTGTAGGTTTAAGGGGGTCCTCTTTTAAAATACGCATTAACGTTCTCCTCTACTGTCTGCGCTTAAAATTAGCTTTAAGAAATTGATTTTTTGCAAAAATTCTTGCAAAAACAAATATTTTTAGAAAATGTAATAAATATAATAAAGTTGCGGCCTAGAGGGACTCGATTCTGTACCTCTTGGAAAACGATTAAGCACTCTACCCACTATATTCATTTTGTATGTTTTACAAAAATATTTTTGTTATTATTACAAAATCACAAAATCGCCTGTCGTGGCGCAGAGGCACAAGCGCACTGTAAACGCGATAGGTTGTGGGTTCAATTCCCACTCCAGGAAATGTAAAATTTAGTATTTTCATTTCTTGGGCTTGGTAACAAGGCAAAGCGCGGCGTTGAGTTCCATCACACACGCAATACCTCAATTTGGCGGAAAGTGTAGAACGAAAATGTTGAAAAAGAATGGAGTGTCTTAACACTAGGTTCTCAGGTTCCCTCTGCCTACCCCGCTATATGCGGGATACAGCGTGAAGTTAAAAAAAAATACATATTACAAATTTCTATCTTGCTACAATGTAATAACGGAATCAATAATATACCCGAAACCAATCCTTAATGTTCTGAACATCGCTTTTAAATTAAATAAAATTTTACGAATCAAAATCGAAAGCTATACATTAAAAACAAACACATTTTGTTACAAAATATATAGTACATAAAATACACACACAAATATTTTTCAGTTTATAAAGGACATATAATATCGCGGTAACCGCCGTCAAGTTTATACGGCCGGTGCACAGGTTTGACGAGGGCCTTACTCCTCTACTATCTCTTATCCCAGCTGTTTTATTGTAAAATAACTAAACTAAATTTAATATTAAAATTCTAAGCTTAAAAACGTTGAAACTTTTTTATATTGTTTCATAAATAATTACTTATTAATATGTCTCTTTCTATAGATATTAATTATTTTGTTTTTACGCTCTTATTAGACAAAGCGCGGCGTTAAATTCCGCCGCTCACGCTTGTTTTTATTTTAAGGCGGAAAATGGAGAACGTAATGTCTTGAGCTGTGAAGCTGCTCTGGAAATACACTTTTGAAATGTAATGTGAATTTTGAAGGGTCGGCAACGCGTAAGTGATGCCCCTGGTGTTGCAAGCGTCCATAGGCCACGGTAACCACTTACCATCAGGTGGGCCGTGTGCCTTGTTGCCACCGTCGTGGTATAAAAAAAAAAATGTGATGTGCCATACATATACGAAAAAATGTCTTGAAAAGCGGTGGTCACAGAGATCAAAGTTCTTTAATATTTTGCTTACGCTACTTACCTACTGATCACATAATCTTAATAAGATAATAAGAGCGCCTGTCGTGGCGCAGAGGCACAAGCGTGCTATTGTAAACGCGACAGGTTGTGGGTTCGATTCCCACTCCAGAAAATGGAATTTTTCATTCCATTTGTTTAGTAACAAGGCAAAGCGCGGCGTTGAGTTCCGCCACTCAGCACGCAATGCCTTAATTCGGCGGAAAGTGGGGAACGGATTGTCTTAGCACTAAGTTCCCTCAGCCTACCCTGCTATATGCGGGATACAGCGTGAAGCTATGTATGCATGTAAGATAAAGAGAAAAGAAGAAGAAGAAGATTTACAACCCACTATGACATTATCTTCAGACATGAAGAATCGACCACAGAGAAAGGTCATGGTAAGTCTTGGATTCTGTCATCCAACATGCACTTAAGAAAGCAGAAAGTGAAGACCCAAATGGTTTTAGTATAAAGTTTTCTAAAGAGACTAAAATTATCAGATTGCACTTTAATTTTTAATTAGGTTTTTTATTATTTTATATTATGAATAAATAGTAAATAGTGTAATATTTATAGTGCATTTGAAAGATATATGACACAAAGGGAAAGATATATGAAGCAAAGGTGAGCGGTAAGAGAGGTAGGGGGAGACCTCGGTTGACCTTCGAGAATACAGTATCAATGATACTGGAGGAAGGTCACGTAAAAAGCATGAGGACTCCCCGGAGGGCATGCATGAAGAGGTTAATGACTGTGGACGAGGCGAAAGAGGTATGCAGGTACCGTAGCGTTTGGCGCTCCGTTCTCTCTGACTATCCCGCTAGGGATAAGCGTGAAGTTAAGTAAGTAAGTATATATAGTGTAACAAAGTAAGTGAGCCTTACGTAATGACGTAAACGCCTTTTACTAGTACTCTTACTTACCTCTTGCATAATTCAAGTACTGTCTAAGTATAGTTCATATTAATTATGTATTCATGAAGTAGTACATTTATGAAGTAGCATATGTTACAATGCTAGGAGCATTTTAAAAAAAAAATAGATTAAATTATAAAGGTAATGTAGGCTAGATGTTTCATTCTATTGAAACATTCTATTTTTCTATATTATTATTCTTTTTAAGTGTTTTAAAAAGAGAGAGATATACGGTCTCTTTGTCTGTATAAAATTTGGTTTTTATTTATAGTTTTTTAATATTTTAATTATTTAAATCTAAATTTATAACTCATATAGCTCAATGTCTCCTTAAAAGTCTCGATTTTTACATACATACATATATAGCTTCATACTGTATCCCGCATATAGCAGGGGAGGCAGAGGGAACCTAGTGTTAAGGTACTCCGTTCCCCACTTTCCGCCCAATTGAGATATTGTGTGCTGAGTAGCGGAACTCAACGTTGCGCTTTTGCCTTGTTACCAAGCCCAGTAAATGAAAAATTTCATTTCCTGGAGTGGGAATCGAACCCACAACCTGTAGCGTTTACAGTCGCACGCTTGTGTCTCTGCGCCACGACAGGCGTTCAAATATACCACCTTCTAGTTTTTGTAGGTAATTGTTTTTAGGCAGTTGCTCTTGTTACCTAACTAACGGTGTTTCTAATGGAAACCATGTCTTGAACATTTTTAATATTTTTAATGTTATTTACAGTAAAAGTGGTTACTAATGAAGAAATATCAAATTACATATATATTTTAAATAAAAATCAACTCAAGTAGTTAAAAGTACCCTCAAACCTTTCGTTCACTTTTGCTACAAAAAGAAAATATCAGGAAGTACTAGAGGCCTTAACAAAGCGATGTTGGTACCAAAGTTACAAAGACAGACTTTAATAGAGGGTCGTTACTCGCAGGTAAGAGGGTAAGGGTGACTCTCCACGTACTAGATATTATTCCATTCAAAACAGTGAGTTTGTATGTCGGTTAATGATGTTGCTGGTATATCTGACACAGTTTCTACTTATCGTAAATAAAAAAATGTTGTGGTCTGTCCTGGCGCAGTGGCACAAGCCGATTTCGATTTCAGAAAATGAAAATACTAAATAATAATTCGTATTACCTGAATTCGGTAGAAAGTGGGGAACGGAAACCTAAAGAGAATGGAATGTCCTAACACTAGGTTTTTTTTAGGTATTGAATGACAAAACAAGCTTAACGCTAGGCTATGGCTTACCACAGAGGAGAAATCAAAATAATTAAAACATCATCATTCAGCATTGTCTCGAACGAGGCTCAAACCAACAACTAATCGCGTTTACAGTTGATTCATTCCATTGAGCCACGACGGCTTTAAAATTTAATAATAATAAGTAAAAATCGAACCTATGACATTAGTCATATATCCTCTATACTAAAGAATATTTTAACACAAGAGTTATTATATTTAATACATTACGATTTCTGTTTCATAATTTCGTAAGTATACTCAAACTTGGAAGTATAATTTCATTTCATTTCTGTATTTCCCTCGGTGTTAACGCACGAGTCGGTTTGAAAAGCGACGTGAAGGAATACGCACTGTGCCACTGAACCATTGACCTAGAGCCCCTTTACTGTAGCTCTATTTATGATTAAATCGTGTTACGATGTTTTATGATATTTTTTTTCATTTACTTTATAGAATGCTTAGTATGGCATAGTCAATGTCAATTTTTTGAATATTTGGACAGCGTGTATGTATCTGTATAGATATTATGTAATTTGACTAAAGATATGTAAAGACAAAAATGAGGTTAATCTTAAAATTTATAACCAATATTTAAAAAAAAGAAAGTTAAAGTGATATAATTAAAATCACTTTCTCTTTATCTTGTTAGGATGGTTAGGTTCATGTTATGAAAATATTATATTATCATTATATATAGACAAGCGTGCAAATTTTCAAGCACATGTGACTAAGCGTAAGTAACGGCTGAAGATTGCCTTATTTTTTTTTTATTTTGATCTACGTACATACATACATAGCTTCACGCTGTATCCCGCATGTAGGAGGGTAGGCAGAGGGAACATAGTGTTAAGACACTCCGTTCCCCACTTTCCACTGAATTGAGGCATTGCGCGCTGAGTGGCGGAACTCAACGCCGCACTTTGCCTTGTTACCAAGCCCAGGAAATGAAAAATTACATTACCTGGAGTAGAACCGAACCCATATCCTGTCATCATGTCTGCGCTACGACAGGCGTTTTTCTATTTTGATCTGTTATAGATAAATAGGTACTGGTGAAGCAAATAAACTTATGTGATAAAGACAACCGGTTAAGGGATCTGATGAAATTTGCGATCGTAGCACCATTTGAAGCTTTTTGAGGTAAGTTTTTGAAGTAATTATTTCGTACCTGAACTGATTTCATTATAAAATTTCACTACCCAATGATAACAGCGATCGTATAATCATTTCGTCTTAAATATATGTATGTAGGTATATTTTATAAATATAATTTTTTTAATAAAGCCTGCAGTTGCACAGATGCACAAGCGTACAACTGTAAACGCAACAGGGTGTGGGATCGATTACCATTCCAGGAAATGGAATTTTTCATTTCCTGGGTTTGGTAACAAGGCAAAGCGCGGCGTTGAGTTCCGCCACTTAACACGCAATGCCTCAATCTGGCGGAAAGTGGGGAACGGAGTGTCTTAACACTAGGTTCCCTCTGCCTACCCAGCTATATGCGGGATACAGCGTGAAGCTATATATGTATGTATGTATTTTTTTAATTATTTTTTTATATTTACAATCTCAAACATGTTCATAAAACAACATTATGATAAAATTGTAAAACTAAATATTATAAAATATATTATTAAATTAATTTAAAAAGAAAAGATAATAGAAGCAAACAGTACTTTAATATTAGCTTCTAAGAGCCTTATAACATAATCTTATCATAGTACAATGTAGTACAATATGTAAGCCCGCCAACAGTCTCAGTTATTAATTAGTCCCACTCAGCCAACTTGTAGCTAAGGTGCTTACAACACAACAAAGAGATTTGATCTTAATATAGCAGATAGCGCTTTATTTAAGGTTTCCTTGTTATTTTTAATGTCAATTGTAGCATTTTCTACAAAAGATTATTATTTTTAGTTGTTAAAGTGAATGGGCGTGACTGCAAACGCGATTAATTGTTGGTTTGAGCCTCGTTCGAGACACTAAGGTAAGTCCACTATCGCTAGAGACCTAAAACAAGAGAGATTGTCTAAACCGACAACCCAGGACCGCACGTCTTGGCGCAGAAGAGTAAGGAGACCCGACCCAAATAATGATATAAGGGCTAGAAGAAGAAGTTAAAGTGAATGGGTCATCGTGGCGCAATGAAATGACGTTTGACTGTAAACATAACAGGCGTGGGTTCGATCTTCACTAGAGGGGATGATAATAGATTAATTATTTTCATTTACTCAGCTAACTTACTTAATACGCAAATCACAATGTCTTGATTAGTAGCAGAAAAAGGAAAACTATGCTATGCTTTATATAAATAAATTTAGATTATCCATCAATTCTCTTTCGTTTGTTCGCCATATAATGTGACATTGGCGAAGTCATTTGTGTTCACCTGGCACGTTCGAATTTCTGGCGCCATAAATAAAGAACTGAAGTGAATTTACGCAAAAACATCGCTAACTAGGCGAATTTCTATAAATTTTGTTTTTTTTAGCTTCACGCTGTAACCCGCATATAGCAGACTACGCAGTGGGAACCTGAGAACCTAGTGTTAGACACTCTTTTAACATTTCCGCTCTATAAATATAAACTTATATATTTTGTTTTCCTTTTAACCACATACTGGCTCCGGTTAAATAAAGCTTAGTTTCAGGTTTCGTCAGTCAATACTCAAGGCATCCAAAATGAGTGGAGTAGATTCAGTGCTAAGTGTCAGAGCTTGAAATTGAATATGTTAGGAGAGTAGATACCAAATACTTTTTATCTGTCCTATTGAATGTGTGAATATATATGTAAAGTAAAAACTTTGTACCCCTTTTTTACGAAAATTACGCGGACGGAGGAGCATGAAACTTGGCACACTTATAGTTTGTAGAGGCAAGGAGTGCAGAATGATATTATCTTTTTAAAATATACTAATAATAATGCATAAAATATACTAAATTAATAAAATAAAATAGACACACTACCATGGTTTGACATCCATGTTTATATAAAGTGACATATACATACGTTGCTAGGCAACGTGCTGTTAACGCGTTATCGGGGTCACTAGTAAAAATAATTATATAATCTAGAAAAGCACGTACATAGAAAAAATAGTATTGCTTACTTCTTATTTTTTCATTTTAATAGAAAACAAAGAGCCCAATACGATTTCATTAATATATATATATATATTTACAATTGATTGATTTAAAAAAAATCAACTGTAACAAAATCACTATACCAGTGATTTTGTTACAGTTGATTTTTTTTAAATCAATCAGTTGTTACTAAGTAACAAAATAAAACTTCCTTTTGTTTTACTGAGAAAACTAGCTTTTACTAAAAGCATTAATTTCTATTTTGTTTTTAGTTGATTTTATTTTGTACTCTAAAAATACTTACAAGAATTGAAAATGAAGGTAATGCTAAAGATTTTTGGTTTTCATCTACTTAGAATAGCTATTTGTTATTTGCTACGAATGTATGTTGGCAAAGCGCGGCGTTGAGTTCCGCCACTCAACACGCAATGCCTCAATTTGGTGGAAAGTGGGGAACGGAAATGTTGAAAGAGAATGGAGTGTCTTAACATTAATATCCCGCATATAGCAGGGTAGGCAGAGGGAACCTAGTGTTAAGTGCCCCATTTTCCGCCGAATTGAGGCACTGTGTGCTGAGTGGCGGAACTAAACTCCGCGCTTTGCCTTGTTATCAATCTCAGGAAATGAAAAGTTCCATTTCCTGGAGTGAGAAAAGCTTGTATGTATTAATATTATGTATTATCTAGAGAATTGAACAGAATGTTTGAATAAAGTAACATTTAAAAATCCAATAGTATTAATAAAAGTCCACAGTAGTGGCTCTACGAGTATATTTGATCCGGAAACTCAATCAGAGTTTTCAGCTTAGCGCATTCGTTTATCTCCGTCGAACTGCGAGCGGATGCTTACTTTGTCACGTTTTGTTTAAACCTTTTAATATCTTCATTGAATAGTGTAATTAGTGCCTTATTTTACACTTTATGTTACTTACAATTTGTCTTTAAGGGATATTGGCACTGTTTTTAACTGACTTAAAAACAGTGCCAATATCTCTTAAAGACCTGAAAAAGAAGGAAGGTTTTCAATTTGATTTTTTATCTGCGTTATTGCACAACTTTTTAGGGGGTGAACTAATTTTGGTGATTCTTTTTTTATATAGTTAGTGACTTAAATTAAATTATACTATGCCACAATACGCCTCGTGCAAAAATTAGGCTCCGTAACGGAGTAGACAGAGGGAACAGAATCACAAACGCTGCTGTCCCGGTATACTTCTCGCTTCGTCCACTGTTATTTTCATATTCATACATGCTTTCAGCGGGATCTTCAATTAAGCCTCTTTCTCGATTACGCTTGACATTCTATGTATCTCTTTGGTTTTGTTTCCCATATAATAATGTCTATATAACTGGAAAAATTTTGTTTCCTTTTTTACAAAAACTGTGCGAACGGAAGAGTACGAAATTTGGCGTGCTTAAAATTTATATGAAGAAGATGAAATAAATGTAACTCACACTCTCATTGGTTTGACATACGCTTTTATATAAAGTGGGATACACGTTACTAAGGCAACGCATAGTTTACGCATCATCGGGGCCTCTTGCCAATTGAGTAATAATTTCAGTATTTTTTAACAAGAGAATTCTTATCGGGACGAATGGTCTTTTAATTAATTAGACATATCAATAAATACTCCTACAATATATAAAATTATTGATTATTTAATTGAACTGAATATAGCAAGCAGTGTTTTTTGCTTAAAAATCGAAAGGGAAACGACCTTATCTTAGTACGCGACTAGAAAAATAATATAGCAGTACAAAGTTAGCCAGATAAATCCATATCCTTAAATTACATATTATATAGTTAAATATGTTTTTTTTTTCTTTTCCTGGGTTTGGTAACAAGCCAAACCACGCCGTTGAGTTCCGCCACTCAGCACGCAATTCCTCAATTCGGCGAAAAGTGGGGGACGGAGTGTCTTAACACGAGGTTCCCTCTGCCTACCCTGCTATATGCGGGATACAGCGTGAAGTTATGTATGTATGTAAATATATATATATATTTAATATGAACAATAAATACAAAATAACTAATCACAGGACTCTGGGGTACGTTGAATTATATCAAACATTAATTATTTTATGACTCCATTTAAAATATTACTAGTAGGTATTATGATGAAGTGATTTCCGTAGTAATAAAGCGTGGCTATTGTATTTATTGTAATAAATACTTTGCAATTATAACTTGTAATTTATGATTATTGCCTCTAAAATATGTACTCATTAAATACAAGTATTAAATGTTGTATTATAATTTTGAGGTCATCGTAGCGTAGTGGTATAACGTCTGACTATATACAGATGATTGTAGGTTCGAAATCATTCTGGGGAATAATTGTATTTAATTATTTTTTTTCGTTCGTTTTGTTGTGTCTTGAATTTGGGAAGAAAGCAGAGAACGTAGTGTCTTGACACTAAATTTTCTTTGCCTAATCTGTTATAGATGGAAAGCGTAAACTGATGGGAAGCAGTAACAATTAACTTGCCATTTTCATATAAGACACTTCGATTTAGTAATAAATATTTTTAATAGTTTATTTAAACTAAATATTTCGTTATTTTTTGTTACATAGCACGCAACTTCTTCAAATAGCTGAAACATTTATGAGAGATTAATGCAAATAAGTACGCTTCGTAATAAATGTGGAAATGCGTAAATATCTAAAGAAAGCAATATCAATTTTATTACTTTTTTGCTGTGAAGTAAGAATATAATAGAATATAATCCATAATTTTCCAAGCAAATTGGACGATACTAATTTGATATGGTATTCTAACCAAACCAACCATAATACGATTTTATTATTTTTTTTTTTTTTATTGAAAACGGACGGCAAACGAGCAGAAGGACCACCTGATGGTAAGTGGTTACCTTCGCCCATAGACATCTACAACACCAGAGATGTTGTAGATGCGTTGCCAACCTAGAGGATACTGATGGAAGGGGGGACAATGTAGTAGTCCACTATCAGAACCACCACATTTTGGGGAAAGGATGGGTGGGAATGGGGAAAATCTGGCTTACATGCCATCGAACCGGAACACATCATTAGATATTTGGCGGTTCGTCTTTGACATGATAGTGGTCGCGAGCCAGTCGGAGGACGAACCTCCTACCACCTAACGAAATTCATATATTGATAGACCCATATCTATCTATGCAGTGAATAAAGTTAAACGTCTTAAAAAATAAAATTAATTTAACAAAATAATTTACGCCAAAATACTTCAAGAGCCAAAAAAGCGTAAACTATGAGGGGAAGCTTAATAAAATGCAAAGGATGTTCATATTTTGCCACTTAGCAATTTATCTTGTCGATCATTTGTTTAGCTATTTGCTAAGATCTGCTTAAGACAGGCAAGGGGGAACAAAAACAACCACTTGATTGTCGTGCAGCGTATGATTTATTAATCTTAGAATATTTACTTGACTTAGCATTAATTTTATAGAAATAAAATAGTTAATTGATTTCAATATTTTTTTACGGAAACGGAAATGTTATGAGAACGGACTTTTTAGCACTAGGTTCTCTAGTTCCATCTGCCTTCCCTGCTATGTGCGGGATACAGCGTGAAGTTAAAAAAAAATTAAAGCTTCGTACGTTTACCCTGAACCTAGTTTTAAGATATTTATCATTCCCCCGAATGGGATTCGAATCCACAATCAATTTTGCTCATTGACACTTAATTTCTCATGGTGGTGCACCATGGTGGCCTTTAAATATTTAAAACAAATGTAGTATATATTGCACGACCTTAGACGATCTTAGATTATCTCTTACTCAGTTACTTTTCCAATAAAGCCTCATTATAACTTTTAGAATAATTTGCAATACATTTTGATACAATAGTAAAGAAGTGCACGCAATTCCTCAATTTGGCGGAAAGCGGGGAACGGAAATGTTAAGAGTTCCCTCTGCCTATATGCGGGATATAGCTTGAAGCTAAAAGCTAGTAGAGATCTTCATATATTTTATGATATTGTTTAGTAAATAATCATCCATTAATGTAAATTAAATATTTTGATTAATACAAATTCGTAACAAGAACCACAAATAGCGACATTTCACGAGTGTGAAATTACAGAAGGTAAAAGAGAGTTCAAGACAACTTTCAAATCTTTATAAGCGAGAAGCAGAGAGCAGAGTGATCTAACTTTACCTACCTGCCTACCTTACCAATGCAAAAGTTAATTGAAATTCTAATAAAAATGTTCTCAGTAATTTAATTACTAAACAAGTAACTAAAATAAAAATCGAACGTTGCTGTTCACGACCAACAAAACCGATAGTGTGATAAACATTAATTGGATCTTCCGTAATGTACCACCGATGCTAAAGGAATTGAAAAATAAAATTGGCACTAGCTCAATTTCCCGCTTCAATAAGCGCAGTTTGGTGCAGTTTTGTTCTACCTATACACAGCCTGCGCTTTCTTTGTAACTTTGAATAGAACAATTGAAAACTGTTTATATTTCTCCTTTTGTTTTACTTTTAGTATACTTGCGTGATGCGTTTATGTAATTTTTTTATTGTTTTTTATAATCATATAAAATAAAATTTTAATAATTCGAGTCTGAGTAGAATATATTCATTACTTTAAATTATACAGACCATAATTATATTATTATTGTCATAGTTATTCATTTTCATTTAGTTTCTTTTAGCTCCACTTACTGCCGAATGATGCTTCAAGCATTGCGTGCTTAGTAGCGGAACTCAACGCCGCGCTTTGCCTTGTACCAGAAATAAAGATACTGAATATTATTTAAAATTTTCATTTCCTGTATTGGGAATGGAACCCACAACACTCGCGTCTTCAGTCTCAAGAAGTCTCGCCAGTTTTGACGAGAACGAATTCTTTTTGACGAAATGTTAAAAAGAGAATGGAGTGTCGTAACACTAGGTTCTCTGGTTCCCCCTGCGCACTCGTCTACATACGGGGTACAGCGTGAATAATAATAGTATGTTTTGAAACGCATAAAATTTTGAACGTAGCAGGATTCAAACCTGCGCTTTTGGGAATCGAACTCCTACATTATTATTTTTTCATACATTTCTGAATATAATTGTTTTCCTACACGTGCGACTAACACTATAATATAAATATTAAAATAAGATATTAATGAGTAAGGGAGCAATTAGACTTAAGTTCAGGCAGCAAGAATTTTAAATGCTCATATAAATTTCTGTATTGCTCATATGAACCTGGAATTATTCATATAAATATCTTGAAGTAGCAAAAGGGTAAAATAAGGTTTGAATTTCTAAAATTCCAGTCTTAAGGGACGCATACGGCATACATTATGTTAGTAACCTATTTCCAAACTTGCTGGCCTAATTTATATTGATAGACTAATTGGTTAGTTATATAAAAATTGTTTTTATCTAAATGAAGAGTTTTATTTTTTTTCGTATTCTAACGCCTGTCGTGGCGCAGAGGCACAAGCGTGTGAAGCGTGTGACGCCGCGCTTTAACTTGTTCCCAACCCAGGAAATGAAAATACTAAACTTTACATTTCCTGTAGTGGGAATCGAACCCACATCCTGTCACGTTTACTGCACGCTTAGGCCTCTGCGCCACGGTTGGCCTCAATATAATGTATAGATTAACAAACAAAAATCCATATACAGACCAATATCAACGCTCAAATTTCAAAATTAAAATAGTACAGCCAGGTCGCATCAAAAGCCTCACTGAATACCATAAATAAGTGACAAACCGACTGACAGATACTAGTCTCAAAAGAGTAGAGTGCTTTTACTTTTCCAATTCGTTGAATTATTCAGCAGTTGTATATTTTTTCTTCATAATCTCACTCAAATACTGTTTGACCTAAAAATATACTGTTTATTTATATAAATATGAAAATATTTTCATTTGATTCAATTCAATATGGATATTTAAGTATTTTTCCAATATTTTTGGATATCTTTTCTCAGGCGTTTACTACAGTATGTGATGGTTATACAATTAGGTCATTTATCATCGTCTTTGGTGTATTATGTTAGCATATCAAGTAATTTAGTATTTTTTTACTGTTTTCGTGTTTCACCTAATGTTCTAAGTACAGTGTAAATATGTATCTAGTGGGTAATAAATTATGTGTAATAAGTATTTGTTAGATAAATATATTGAGAACTAAATATGTTTAGTAACTAATGGTATTGTACAAAGTCAAAGTCAAAGTCAAATAATTTTATTCAAAATAAGAAGTTACAAGCTTCATTTTTTGAACGTCAAATAATTTACCACCGGTTCACTAAATTTAATGCCTCAGACCTGAGAAGAACCGGCGCAAGAAACTCAGCGGGACTATTTCTTTTTTTTTCTTCAGTCAATGCTTACAATTATTTATTATTGACAATGATACCTTTGAAATAGACTGGAGCGAGCACTTCATTCTCAAGGTGTGTTATCATTTATAAAATCACTAATTAGGTAATATTTTTCTTGACATACAGTATATTTTCAGAGATGTACTGAGAGGCAACTGTTAAAATATTAATTTCCTTAAATTTTTGTCTTAAGGAATCTTTAGGGTACCATATATAATATTAGCCATTGCACATCACGTGTTAACCTGAAAAACATGTTATTATCATAAAAATCTGTAAGATTTTATATCAAGTATTAATGTTGTCAAAAAAGACATTCAACTTTCGTTGCTGGGTTTATTTTTCTAATGCACACTTGATGAAACACTAGAAAAATGTATTGTGTTTACTGGATTGGTAAACATTTTCGGACAATACGATCTGTTAAAAATGACTGTTTTTCATAATTTAAGGTAATAAAAACGATAAATACCAGGTTTTTATTATAGGTGCTTACACTGAATGGTTTAATAAGATGAGATGATGCTTTAAGGATTTATCGAGAACAAAATAATGAATATATAATTTTCTTTCTTTTAACTTAAACTAAAACACTCTGATAATGGACACATACATACTATATGAAATCACATAAATCCGTTATCTACAGAATATGCCACAATTTTTAACCAATACGCTTTGTTTGCGATTGCATGGAACAATAGTGTTTCGAAAACTTTTAATGGTGATCAAACAATCGTTCTCTTCGTTTTTCAGTGCATCGTGCGTGTTCATATTATTCAAATTCTATTGCAACTAGAATGGAATGCTCCATTTGTTACAGGTATTGTGTTTTTGTATCGGAAATATATATGCATTTTTTTATATATATTTTTTAATATTAAATAAACAAGAAAAAATATTGAGGCCACTGATCTAATAAGGAAATCTCATTAGGTTTCGACTTTTGCCATATAAAATAAAATAAAAAAAAGGATTTTTATAAAGTATAAATGTATATGTAGAAGCCATTGTTGTAGGCGTTGTGGGACAGCGTGTTGCGTGGGTACATGCGATTGGCGGTGGGTTCGATTTCCACTGGGTAATTATTATATTTAATTTATTTTCTTTTCTGCGTTCTGGTGAGATAAACCGCGGTGTTGAGCCCCGTCATTTAACACGCAATATCTCAAAATCGGCCGAACATGGCGAAATGAGTATATTGACATTAGGTTCTCTCTGCGGGATACGTTTTATCCCGTATTCATAAAGCTGCAAAAAAAGTATTTAAAATGTAAATAACAAAAATGTATGTATAATCGAAACAAGCTCTCAAAGTTGTATTTTGACAAAATGAGCGCTTCATAAAATGCTTTTCGTAATTTCTTTTTCTCACTTGCAACGTCTTCAGATATCATTGAAAAGTTTATTTTACTTTTCCGTTTCGATGGGGAACACCCAATCCCAAGTTTTAATGAGTAAATAACGACAATCTTCATTCGTGGAATTGCTCACTTTTCTTATTACTGTGTAATTTGGGTTTTACTAGTATTATACAGGTAAAGGTTTTTTTGATGAATAACACACATAGTTATAAAGAACGAAATACCCGACTAAACCAATTCTCAAATTTAGGAAGCAATTACAAATAAAGTAAGCTATGAAAGCTAGTTATGTGTAATATATTTGAAATGTGCTAATTAAATCCTTTCATTTGATACCACACTTGGTACCCATCAACATAATTGCTTCTAGAAGGCGCCACATTGAATTAAAAGTGACGTCACATATCTAAGAACACTTTGAGTATCAATACCTATATAACATCACCTTAATTATAAAATTCGATCCAGGGGCTTGGAAGATATGAGGTAATAAAGAATATTACGAAAAAAAAGGATACACGCGAAAAACATAACCCTCCTCTGACAGTCGGGTAAAAAATATTACATACATTGACTTTTTTTAAATTAACCGATTTCAAAAAACGGAGGTTCTCAATTCGACTGTATTTTATATGTGTGTTACCCTATAACTTTATTGATAACCCAATTTTGATGACTCTTTTTCTATATTATAGCTAGTGATTTCGATTTGCCATTTAAATTTATCTAAGATCTTACAAGTAATTTAGTAATAATTTTACAAATTCGTGCATTTTATTTCAAGTAGTCTTTCTTTTTCGTTAAAATCTTAAATATATATATATACATATATATATATATATATGTATATATATATATATATATATATATTTAAACAGAAAGTATTTGAAAATTTAATATAAACATTAACATAAACTTCATATCAAATAATGCTATTCAAATATTATTAGAATAATAATTCCATTTGATGTATTATCAAATATGTTGACAATATTGAATGTAAATATGATACAATTATTTTAGTATTATAATTCAATACATTAAGCCAAGAGTACTTGATATCGCTTATATTCTATATATTGGTTAAAAACATTTTCACCTTAAAGAATTAGACTCGCAAAGCGCGGAGTTGAATTCCGCCACTCAACACGCAATGCCTCAATTCGGTGGAAAGTGGGGAACAGAATTATTGAAAGAGAATGGAGTGTCTTAACACTAGGTTCACTGGTTCCTACTGCCTACCCCGTTATATGCGGGATACAGCGTGAAATTAAAAAAATAATTGACTTGCATTTTTTTGATTTAGTATTTTTATTTACTCTATAAATGAAACAATCATAACATCCAATAATATTTATAAATATTGTATCCACAAGTCGATTTGTCAACCTATTCACGCCTGATACAGATATTATTTATACATTTCTCACTTTTTGCTAGAGAGAGCGTAACTAAATGCCACACTTATTTAACTAGACTGGAAGAAAATAAGTACTGCTAAGATTCAAACCCTATAAATATTTTTTTTAATCAAGCACACATCAAATGTTCCAGGATAATGTTCTTGCACATTTATTGTATTAAAAGTAAATTTCATTTCTTACTAATTTATCCTTTAAGTATTCATGCATCACGCACTTACATATAAAAAAAATGTATAACAAAACAGAGAAAAACCTTAAAGATTGTACTTTTAAATATTTATTTTTTGTTTTTGATGTAATAATGAAAATCTGATCAAATAATTCAAATTTATAACAAAATATATTTCTTGAATACAAAATTAATAATATTAAACTACATTTTCATTTATCTTTATCCACTCAGGCAGTCAGAGAGAACGTAGTGTTAAGACACTCCGTTCGCCGCTTTCCGCCAAATTTAGATACATTGTATGTTAAAGGGCTTACCAGAGCAGGAGAAATAAAAATACCTTAATTATAATCATTCCCCCAAGTGGGAATCGAAGCCATGACCTATCGCGTTTACAGACAGCTATCCACTGCGCCACAACAGCCTCTAATATTAAACGATATAAAATGATTATTTAATAAAGCTTTAGCTTATTGAGTGCCACAAATCGAGAAAGCAATTTACTTTCCGGTTATAAGAAACCAAATTTTCAATATAAACCACTCAGAAAATCTATAACAACCAATAAAGTATAACATCAATCGTTCCAAATTAAGTGCGACGGGTGCGTTATGAAAACGTTTGATCCTGCGATCTATAAATAATGAAGTGTTCGTAAATGGATGTTTTCGATTTTGAGGGCCATCAAGTAGAAGATACTTAAAAATCAAAGGAAACGAGTTCCTTGCGAATATATTAGGACTCTGTAGCATATTTTTTTAAGGTATTAATTATCTTTGTTGACTTCAATTGTTTTTATGTTGAGAAATATTATAAATCTTATATATTGTTTTACATTCGCCTGTCGTGGCGCAGAGGCACAAGCGTGCGACTGTAAATGCGACAGGTTGTGGGTTCGATTTCCACTCCAGGAAATGTAAAATTTAGTATTTTAATTTCTTGGGCTTGGTAACAAGGCAAACCGCAGCGGTGAGTTCCGCCACTCAACACGCAATGCCTCAATTCGACGGAAAGTGGGCAACGGAATTGTTGAAAGAGAATGGAGTGCCATAGCACTAGATTCTCTGGTTCCCTCTGCCTACTCGGCTTTATGCGGGATACAGCGTGAAGCTAAAAAAAAACGAAATTAAGGCCCCTTAACATCTAGAAACTTCTGGAATTTTGTATTTTTTTCAGCGTCACGCTTTATCTCGCATAGCAGGGTAATAGTAGATGATTAAGACACTCCTTTCGCCGTTTTCCACCCGAATTCGACGGTAAAAGACGGAACGCCAAATTATGTTTTACTACCTACTACCTATAGATATTTTCAATTTTAAGGGCCATCAACTACTTCTAATTGTACTTATACTTAAAAATCAAAGGAATCGAGTTCCTTCCGAATATATTACAGTGTATAACATATTTTTTAGGGTAATAATTATTTTTGTGTTGGCTTCAATTGTTTTTATGTTGAGACATATTATAAATCTTATATATTACTTAACTTATATAGATATCCTTATGAGCTTGAAACTTCTAGAACATTTTCTTTTTACAGAGTGCCAAACGCTACGGTCCCTGCATACCTCTTTCGCCTCATTGAGACATTGCGTGTTAAGTGTTGGAACTCAACACCACGCTTTGGTTTACCAGAGCAGCGAAATTAAAATAATTTAAATATATACTCATTTCCCCGAATAGGGGTCAAACCCACAACTAATCGTTTGTACAGTCAATAAACTCTGCAAAAAACTCTGCGCCACTATGGCCTAAATAATTAATTAATTTCACGCATTTTTAACTTCACGCTCTATCCCGCATATAGCGGGTTAGGCAGAGGGAACCTGAGAACCTAGTGTTAAGACACTTCGTTCTCTTACAACAATTCCGTTCCCCACTTTCCCCCGAATGGAGGCATTGCGTGTTGAATGTCGGAACTCAACGCCGCGCTTTGCCTTGTTACCAAACCCATGAAATGAAAATACTAACATTTCCTGGAGTGGGAATCGAACCCACAACCTGTCGCATTT
The DNA here is from genome assembly GCA_033558755.1 of Philaethria dido. Classification (NCBI taxonomy): domain Eukaryota; kingdom Metazoa; phylum Arthropoda; class Insecta; order Lepidoptera; family Nymphalidae; genus Philaethria; species Philaethria dido. The sequence continues at coordinate 68,371 of JAKGSA010001214.1, read as the reverse complement.
ACAGTCACACGCTTGTGCCTCTGCCCCACGACATGCATTGAAAAAATATGCTATACGTATATGTATGAATAATATTAATTTCTTTATTAATAAACAGCTCCAGTAACAGAATGTTTTACATTGCAAATTTGTTCTAGGTCTGTATTCATACGTATCATATTTTACAAAATGGCGTGTTCATAACAATTTAATTAAATTACCATATGCACATTTATAATTACTGTATTATCATTACAATAATATACGTAAATTTCTCTCTTAATTTTTATAATTATGCGAAAGGAGCAGGAAAAATCTGATATACTTTAAGATTATATGGAGCAGCCAATATTTTTTATTTATTTTTTAACTTCACGCCGTATCCCGCATATAGCAGGGTAGGCAGAGGGAACCTGAGAACCTAGTGTTAGTGTTAGACACTCCGTTCTCTTAAAACAATTCCATTCCCCACTTTCCGCCGAATTGAGACGTTGATTGCGTGCTGAGTGGCGGAACTTAATATTATTATAAATTAAATTAATAAAATATAGATGCCTATAGTGGCGCAGAGGCACAAGCGTACGACTGTAAACGCGACAGGTTGTTGGTTCAATTTCAACAGCATTTTAAGAAATACATAATGGATATCATAATGTGAATACATATTTTAATTACCAGCCACCATCAGTATAAAGAATCTACGTATTTAAATTATTTCAGTCTATATTTCTATTTTTATTTTCGTTTCTTTTTCTCTTTTTTATGTACATTATAAAATAAAGAGCTAAATACAAATCCTGTCTTCTTAAATTAAGTACTAAAGTACTTTAAATAGTAAAGCATCGAATTTATTAGGGTGCGATGTCCACGTGTAACAGACTAAGGTATGCTATCCACTGATAGCTATGTTATCGAGCTAAACTCACATTACTTAGACGAAAAAGTTATTTTTTAAAATATGTATCTAGAAAGGTAATCTTAAATGTGCACAGAACATAATCTGCTCTGAACTTTTACTTAGACGTCCGCGTATTTTTCAGCTTCATGCTTTATCACTCACGTGTAGGTTAGACAGAGAATACCTGGTGTCAAGACACTCCGTTCTCATCTTTCCACACAAATTCGATACATTGTCTGTTAGGTGGCGGACCTTACCATTATGACCTTACCGGCGGTAGCTTACCAGAGTAGAGACATGAAAGTAACTTAAATGTAATTATTTTAAATATAATTATTCTTCTAAGTGAGATTCGAACCCGTCCCACTACACCACGACGGCCTCATTAACAACTGAGGTATTAACAATTTTCTCTAATTTCATAGCTTGTTAGCATTTGCCATTCAGGGGACAGTAGGTTCAATCCAATGTTCGGACAGAGCATAGATCAGGTAGAAGGACGGCCACCTTTCCGCGAAATACGACGTGGACCTGCTATTTATGGGTCTGGTCCTTGAAAGTTCAAATAAACAGAAGTTTCGCGAAAACTTTTCCTAACTAATTTTTAGGTCATTATTTATGTATATCACACTTTACAGGACAGAGGGAGAGAATGAAGTGATTTATCACTTTATAACATCTGTGTTTAATTTCAAATTTATATGGATTTTTTCACTATATTAAATTTACATACACACATACATAGCTTCACGCTGTATCCCGCATATAGCAGGGTAGGCAGAGGGAACCTAGTGTTAAGATACTCCGTTCCCCACTATCCGCCGAATTGAGGCATTGCGTGCTGAGTGGCACAACTCAACACCGCGCTTTGCTTTTTTACCCACAACCAGTCGCATTAACAGTCAGATACCCCCACTGCGTTACAATGGTTTACAATTATATAATCATAATTATAGTCAAATATGTTCATACAAGGATTTATATGTGTGTGCACTAAAGACTTTAGTGGCTAAGGTATTACGTGTAGACTTAGCAGTCTCCTTACAATACATGTCGTCTTAAGCAACGCAAAGCTTGTCTTTTGCAACCGGCTCTTGATACGACAGTTAAAGTGCTTCCACTTGAGATGTTATGTAATTATTATAATTAGTGTGGAATTATGAATATGTAATTCATATATAATGATGTTACTGGAATCAATGCTTTAAAAATAGTTTTTATTCTTCATGTATCTTTTACAGAACGTTATTAAAGAGTTACTTTTCATATATAGTTACTATATATTAAATTTAAAAAAATATCAGCTTAGCTTTGGGTTACATTTTTGGAATCTACGTTAAGCATTTCAATTTACTTTGTTGTCCAGAAACATATTTTTCTGTTAGCCAAATTTTATTTAGCCTCGATCTGATTATACAAAGTGCGGATTTTAACGCTACCTAACACGAACACGATTACAACAACACAAACTATAAATTTTCTCTGCCTAATTCATGAGCTGTGGAAGATGTATAAGATAAAAAAACAACATAATTTTAAAACTGTATGAAGGAAAGGAAAATTACCTTTATTACTTACGTTCATTAATTTTGGAAATCAGTAGGACCGGGTGTCTAACTCCTTTTTTTTTAACTTCACGCGGTATCCCGCATATAGCGGGGTAGGCAGAGGGAACCAGAGAACACAGTGTTAAGACACTCCATTCTCTTTCAACATTTCCGTTCCCCACTTTCCGCCAAATTGAGGCACTGCGTGTTGAGTGGCGGAATTCAACGCAAAACGTGTCTAACTCGATTACTTTATTCCACTTTCACTCTATTTCCAGACATTCCACGCTAAAACTGGAATCCAATGCCCTATTACATTGAAGGCAAAAAAAAATATAAGCAGTAGTTACTGCTTATATTTTTTTTTTAAATTTGCTAGTTAGCAAATTCAAGAGAATTTTCCAATACCAAAAAAACGAAATAAAATAAATAAGTTAAACATAATTTTAAAAATCTTCAACAAATTGAAGCTGGGAAAGGAAACGTCAATTACTAGAAAATTTTATATCCGCTTCAGAATCTTGTCTAGACAACATGCAGACTTTAATATGGCAGCTACAAGGCGCAGACGAAGTATCGAAGAGCACTCGATATTATTGAACAACCTTAATAATATTATACTCGAGTTCCTTTTCCTTCTTATTTAAGTGACTATGGATGCTCTGTGAAGTTTTACTCTGTGACATATAGTAATCAACTAGAAATGTTCGTTTAAATACTTCTCGTCTTTTAGCTGGAAATTAAAATAAATATCCTCGGCATATGAAGAACCTTTTAGTTTTTTGATTGCATGAGATTTTTTAATTATTAATTAATATTTTTCTTGAAGTGAGCATAAATAATGAATTTTGGCATCAATAATGACTATATCGTCTTTAAATTTACTTTATACGCATGTTATATTGTGTATGTTGCAGCCAAGATAATAATTCAAGATATTGGCTATCTGTACTTTTTGTCCATACAACTCATCTCCATCCGCAAAATTTTCGTAAAAAAGGTAAAACATTCGACAAATCATCAGCCGAAGAAAACAAGGAAGAACAATCTTAGGTTAGTAGATAAACGCCCGACAAAGGACACTTCCTATCATTTTTCCTTTTAAAAATATTATAAATTATAATATCGACCGTAACAAGACAATTTTGTTACTGTATTTTTAATAAAAACTTCCAAGTTTATTAACATCCTTGTTAAATAATAAAAAAAAGGTATAAAATAGTGTATAATTTAGATAGCTATAAAGTATAAGCATTAATCCTCAAACGATTAATACGTTGGAGAGATAAAAAATGGCAATCGTGTGCAGATGACCTGTAATTAGACTGGTCTTTAACGTACATCAATAGCGATACGTCTCGCTTTGAATTATACAGTTATTACAAGGATTATACTTAATTGTACTGGATTTATTACTTTCAACCGACTTTAAAAACAGAAGGTTATCTCTTTGATTGTATTTTTTTAATGTGTGTTACTGCGTAAGTTTTTATTCAGTGAACTATGATTTTGTCGATTCTTCTTTTATGATACTTCTGATGTCTCATTTAAATTTAGTAATCTAAACGATCTGACGAGTATTATTTGAGTTATTGGTGATTTTTATGTATATTTTTTATTAACTTCACGCTGTTTCCCGCATATTGAAGGATAGGTAGAGGGAACCAGATAACCTAGTGTTGAAACACTCGGTTTTTTTTAAATTTCCATTACCTACTTTCCGCCGCATTAAGCCATTACGTTCTTAGTGGCGGAACTCAACGCCGCCCTTTGTCTTGTTACCAGAGCGAGGATAATGAAATTTTATTTGTGATAATGTTCCTTTTTAGTGCATTTCATTTAAATTCGATCTTCTTTCTATGTTAGATTCTTAATTATTTTAGTATAATATTTCTTATACGTAATAAACTATTTTTGTCTTATTAAATATATTAAAAACTTATTTCACATTGCAATTTAAAATTTAGTTTTTAAATTGCGATAATATATCATGATGCAATTAATTTTAATTGTGGCGAACTTTAGCGATCTCGTTAATAGTCCCTTTTAGCTTTTAAGAGATTAATCTCTTTTGAAACTTATATTGAAAATATTTTGTTGGACTCAAACGAAATATTATATATTATAATATTTTTAAATAATTAAAATTATATATTTTTTTCCTTTTGTACAAATTACGAAGCTTAAATTAAAAGACTTTAAGATCAATTTCGAGATGTAGTCTAGGTTGTTAGGATTCTACGATACGATACGACTTCAAAGTGCATTTTGCACTAAAAACAATATTATTACGAATAACTCATAAACTACTTGTCAGATATTAACTAAATTTAAATAGGACCACACCAGCTATCATATAGAAAAGAATCATTCAAATCTATTCACCCTGCATAACGTTATGAAGTAAAAAATACATATAATGAGAATCTCCTCCTTTTTCGAAGTCGGTTAGAAATATAAGGTACAAAAACCAGCAGGAGAATTATTTATATATATTTTAATTCAAGCTATTTATTCTGAACTTCATAAAATATTGCGTGCAAATTCAAGACGGATCGTCAGAATTTTAATGTTTGCGCATACATAGTTATTTAAATGAACAATTTTTCATTTTTATGTTTCCGCTAACATGGCATTACTGTGTTTGGAATAAATATTAGCTTCAAATATATGAGATAAGCCCCTTCGATTGAAATGATTTTGCTTGAAAATACAATAAAAGCTAACTTACTAAATTAAATTACTTTTAGCTATGTATTTTTTAATTGAGGTTATATGATACTTTATTTTTTAACTATTTTCTTCATACCGTAAGTAATCCTATTCGAGATTATAAAGTGAACGTTTTAATATTCTTAAAATTACTGTGAAACAATAAACAAGTACATTGGTAATGCACAGACCACCCTCACACATGCGCACGCACATATACACATACACATGTAAACACACAAACACACACACACACACACACACACACGCACACAGACACACGGCTTTGTTACTATTAAGTTATATGAATTATGTTATATGCATGTTATTGTTATTGCTATGTGTTATGTTATTGTTAAGCCATCGGAAAAGTGAGACATTCCCAGCACAAGTGTCTTTGACTACTTACTGGGAAGTCTCGGCTGCTCAATTTGTGACATTTTTGAATAAGTATCTTTTTTTCTTTGTTTTTTTTAAGTTTAAAATTATATCAAATGTCAATAAATTCATTTCAATGGAAAACGTTGTCATTTGTAGTAGCAACTTCAAAATAATATTTTTATTAATGTTCCCTGTTAGAGATCCTCGGTTACAATGCTAATACGATATCTTTATATGAAATAGATATAACGTTATTAAGATTATAACGAAAAAAAAAGAAGTTGTCCCTGTGAGGGGACGGGGTTAGAATACAATTCCCCTTCGCCGCTGGGTAGCGTCCTGAAAGAGGCGGGTATCCCAGTAATTTGGTGGTAGGAGGTTCGTCCGGCTCGCGACCACTATCATGTCAAACACGAAGCGCGAAATATCTAATGATGTGTTTCGGTTTGATGGCATGTAAGCCAGGTTTTCCCCTTTCCCATCCATCCTTTAGCTGTAGCGATACTACATTGTCCTCCCCTTCCATCGGTATCCTCTAGGTTGACAACGCATCTACAGCATCTCTGGTGTTGTAGATGTTCTTGGGCGACGGTAACCACTTACCATCAGGTGGTCTTTCTGCTCGTTTGCCATTCGTTATCCATAAAAAAAAGAAACCTACTCGTAAAATCTTAACTAAATTTAAATGGAATCAGATCAGAAGTACTAGCTATCATATAAAAATAAGTCATCAAAATTGGTTCAGCCAGTAAAAAGTTATGCGGTAATATTAAAGAAACACAGTCAAATTGAGAATCTCCTTTTTTGAAATCGGTTAATAAGTATTTATCATCTAATATGAATCAAATTCTCAATATAAAAAAGCGTGCGACTGTAAAAGCGACAGGTTGTGGGTTCGATTCCCACTCCAGGAAATGTAGTAAGTAGGAAATGTAGTATTTTCATTTCTTGGCTTTAATAACAAGGCAAAGCGCGGCGCTGAGTTCCACCACTCAGCATACAATGCCTCAATTTGGCGGAAAGTGGGAAACGGAGTGTCTTAATACTAGGTTACTCTGCCTACCCCCATTGGCGCATAAGAATGTGGGATACAGCGTGAAGTTAAAAAAAAACTAATTTAAAATTATTGTCACCATACGTTTATGTATAATAAAAAAGTGCCAGAGGCGGACCCGTAGGTAGCAAATTAGCGTTGCGTTCCACATGAAGAGTCATGCGCAAATATTAATATGTACATATATTACATGGTAATAATTAATTAGCATACGAATCAAACTAACCTGGTTTACTAATTAATCAACATATAGAAATTTTATATATTAGAGAAAATATTTTAAATACTGAAAGTATTGGGTTAGTCAGATCTATTTCATATAAGGTTCCGGATGATTTAAATACTACCTATCTATCTACCTAACACGCTTTATCCCTAGCGGGATAGTCAGAGAGACTGTAGCGCCAAACGCTCGGTCCCTGTATACCTCTTTCGCCTCGTCCACAGTCAGTCAGTTAAGCTCTTCATGCATGCCCTCCGGGGGGTCCTCATGCTTTTTACGTGACCTTCCTCCAGTATCATTGATACTGTGTTCTCGAAGTTCAACCGAGGTTTCCCCCGAAATGATTTAAATACTGAGAAATTTAATATGAATTACTAATGTTACCAAATCCAGGAAAAGAAAATAATAAAATTTACATTTCCTGGAGTGGGAATCGAACCCACAACCTGTCGCGTTTACAGTTATTACATGTATTTATATACAAATTATATATAAAAATAAATAATATTTTACATGAAAAACAACAGTTAAATTAGCAAAACTTGATGATTTTTGCAGGAAGTTTTACTGGGTTTATATTTATATGATAGCTAGTGGTCCTATGTGTGGTCCCATTTAAATCTATTGAAGATCTGACGATTAGTTTTTGAGTTATTTGTAATATTTTTAAAAATATTGAATAAAATAATAAATGTTAAAAAAGATGAAAATAGTTTACAAATACTTTTTGGCTGCTATACTTGGCGCGTGAAGTACTGGTAAAGTAAAAACATAAGCTTTGTTTTTAATTTTTATGTAATGTTCAAGTAATATGCTGCGGGCATTGACCCTAGATAGTTGGCAAAGACCAAGTGACTTAGAAATTTTGTAAAAAATGAAAAAGCTTGGTGAAAATGGCCAAAATCATTATTGCAATACGTAAGAATGTTTACTTAGAGCTATTTTGTAACCGACTTCAAAAACAGGAGGTTATCAATTCAAGTGTATTTTTTATGTGTGTTACCACATAACTTTCTACTGATTAACTAATTTAGATTATTTTTTATATCAGCGCAACCTGTGGTCTGCGGACCCCCAGGGGTCCGCGAGTATATGTATGGCGGTCCGCGGTGTCATCTCTGGACCATACATAAATCTCTCATTAAATGCAAAAGGGCCGCAAAAAAGCAACACCAACCTTCACATATTTTTTTTTCGTATTTTTCATAATAAAAAGTTATAATTTCGTTGTGAATTGGTTTTTTTTGTATCTGTAATAACAAAAATATTATTTTTGTTTTATTAAGGGGGTCCGTGAAAACTGTGCTTGATTTCCTAAGGGTCCGTGGACTAAAAAGGCTAGGAAACGCTAGCCTAGGAAAATATAAAACATTATACGAGTATAATAGCAAGTGCTTCTAATGATGTTATATTTAGATTTAGTCAAGATCTGACGAGTAGTTTTTGAGTTATTCGTAATAACTGCACTATTTAGTGAATTTTCTTTGAAATCGGTTTACTTTTTACTCAATCCTTGTTATATTATACATTCTTATTCATATCTCAAATTTTGTAAAAAGAATATTTTTTAAACATGAAATATGGTGTAATATATAAGTTAATAAAGTATACTTGCTTGAAAATTTATTCTGTGCGTGCGTGACCCATGAATTTTACAGCAGATGCGTTTGACATTTTTATAGATATCGCTTATATTGTCACTTGAAGGGACTCGATAATGTGAAACTATTTCTTAAGTATTACGAAATATTGACGTTTTGACTTACTTGAAGGCGTCCTTGTACATAAAAATTGCCGAGAGTTCAAAATTATATATTATGTGGAAGTTTGGATGGTTACATACATACATGCATAGCTTCACGCTGTATCCCGCATATAGCAGTGTAGACAGAGGGAACCTAGTGTTAATACACTCCGTTCCCCACTTTTCACTGAAAATAGTAAATATATGTCAGAATATTCAGAAATAATTATTGTAACACGGCTGACTCTAATCAGAAAATATTGAAGATGCAACTTGAAAAAAAAAAAAAAAAAAAGTCCCGCTGAGTTTCTTGCGCCGGTTCTTCTCAGGTCTGAGGCATTAAATTTAGTGAACCGGTGGTAAATTATGTGACGTTCAAAAAATGAAGCTTGTAACTTCTTATTTTGAATAAAATTATTTGACTTTGACTTTGACTTTGAAAATTTGCTTGCATAAATTAAGATTTTAACAAAAAAAACGATTTAAAACAATGCACTAAAAAGTATAACTATTACGAATAACTCAGAAACCGTCAGAACTTAGCTAAATTTAAATGGGACTATATTAAAAGCGCTAGCTATCATACAAAAAGATCATCAGCTGATTCACCTAGTAAAAATTTATGCCGCAACACGTATACAAAAATACATTCGAATTGCTAACCTCCTCCTTTTCTGAAGCTGATTAATAAGTAAAAAAACATAGGTTTAAAGCGAACAAATCCGCGGGCATTACTAGTATATAACATAAATATAGATTAGCAAATAATAGCAAAAACAACTATCAACAACAAATGTATGAAGTTACAAATACATCGTAGACAGTCATATAAACACTGGTTCCAACAAACTATTTCATGATCGACCAAGCTTTGCAAGTTAAGGCAATTGTACTGAGTTTGAACAGTTAGGGTTACGAGCAGATCACTGCTTTGTTGGTGATAGGGTATGTTTTGAGGAATTACAGATAAACTGTTGCCTTCTGCCGTTTAGTTTGTTAGTGTATGTTCACTTTATTGGAACTAATTTTGAGTTTAAATATGTTTAAGAGTATGTATATAGTAAAATTATTAAAATTTTAAAACAGGCCATCGTGGCGTAGTTGGACAGCGTTTGAATGTTAACTCGATTGGTTATGGGTTCGATTCTCACTTGGGGAAATGAATGAAATGGGGAAATATTTTCATTTCTCCAATAAGACAAAACGCGCCGATGTGTTCCGCCGAATGACGGAGTGTCTTAGCACTAGGTTTGCTCGACTATCCTGCTACGCCGGATAAAGGGTGGAGTTGCTTTTAGATATAGATTTTAGTTTACATTAATTTATTTATTTTCATATTGCTAGAATAGGAACGGAATTTTTCAAAACAAATGAAAATAACATCATCAAAATCGCTTCACTTAAGCTTCAAAATATAATTTTAGGATTTTTTGTTTTGTCACTGGTTTATAACATTTAAAGGAGTGTTAATGGTACTATATATTAATATAGGGATATTCTATTTAATAATAAAATTTTAATAAATGTTTTTATAAAACGCCTCTCGTGGCGCAGAGGTACAAGCGTGCGACTGTAAACGCGACAGGTTGTGGGTTCGATTCCCACTCCAGGAAATGGAATTTTCCATTTCCTGGGTTTGGTAGCAAGGCAAAGCACAGCGTTGGGTTTCCGCCACTCGGCAGGCCATGCCTCAATTCGGCGGAAAGTGATGGACGGAGTGTCTTAAGACTAGGTTCTCTCTGCTTACCCCGTTATATGCGGGATACAGCGTGAAGCTATGTATTTATGTATGTTTTTATAAAATATGTAACGATATATGTGTAAATAGCAGTTTAAAATTTTATAAGGCACTTCAGTTTTCCAAGTACATTTGTCCTCCAACCTTAGTCACATTATAGTCGATAAGTTTGAACTGAGATTTATTTACATTTTGTAGCTGTCGTCCTTTGTATGATGTGTAGACAAGTCGTGTTTGGTTATCAAATAGGGTACGTTATTTTGTTTAGATAGTAGTAGAAAGAGTTGTTTTAGTAAAAAGGAATAAGAATATTGACATTCTTACTGATTTATATAAATATATTATTAATAATTAAATATTGTTCTGTAACACAAACAAAACATATTTTCTTTAGCAACAGCATTTTTTCATTGGCAATTCACTTTATATATAATTTTATACAGAATCGATTTTAAAATGTACGTTCTTATTTTTTTTTAGGATATTATTGCTTTTTAACCCACGTCAAAAAATAAAAGATCTTTTTTCCCATAACTTTTTTTGTGTGGTGTTTCTTTTTTTATAATAGTCTTTGATGATTCTTTTTTTATATAATAGTCTTTATTTGTTATGTTAATTTAGTTAAGATCTGACGAGTAGTTTTTGAGTAATTCGTAATAATTTGACTTTTTAGTGCATTTTATTTGAAGTCGGTTCTTTTCTATTAAAATATTAAATATTTTAAGAAACGTTTTCGCAGTGTTGGTGATCCAAATAAATATATAAATAAATAAAACCTATATTCGTTCCTTCGTCCCTTACAAAAATATGACTCTATTAGCATAATATCACTTTAGAATTGAGACAAAAGTAAAATCTTGAATAAAACATCCACTTCAAACTATGCAATTGAAAAAAATAACGCGAAATATCTCCTAGATTAAATCAAACGGCATCCAAAAGTGGAAATATAGCTAATTTAACTTGACCCGTTCGTTATACTCAGCGACATCTGCTTGTGTTTATTTCGTTTTGGATCCACGATATCGGTGAGATCTTGTTATACTGGTCTAGATAGCGTACGTATACTGAATAAACCATGAGTTGTTTTCAATTAAGCGTAAAAGCCTCCCGTCATAAAAGCGAGACCGGACATAATTGACGTATATATGTCACAACTCATGTATAGTAATTGTATATTGACCTTAATCTAAGTTAATGTATGAAAGTGTGTGGTTGTTGCGTTTATTGTAATGAAGGAATGAAAATATTTTTATTTTTTTCATTGATTTTGGAGAACGGAGAGCCTTAATACTATAAATTGTGGCTACTCGTCAGGTCTCAACTAAATTAACATAACAAATAAAGGCTATTATATAAAAAAAGAATCATCAAAGTCAGTCCACACAAAAAAAGTTATGGGAAAAAAGATCTTTTATGTTTTGACGTGGGTTAAAAAGCAATAATATCCTAAAAATAATAAGAAAATTCTGCTAAAATGCAATACATATTAATAAAAAAACTGTTTAATATGATACATGCAATTGCCTTGTCAGTATATTATAATTATTTATAATATTTTTCTCAATCACACACTTAGGAAACGAAGAACATATTTAGATAACGGGAAACGGGACTCGAACCCGCGCCTATTGGAAACCGTTCAAGAGGCACGGGTTTGAGTCCTGCTGCGTTAAAATTTTTATACTTATTCAAAATCAACTTAGCTCAGTTTACTGTCTGTGTTTACGGTAGACAAAAGCATGGACACTATTATTTCAGACTCGATTTTATCATTTTTTCATATTTTTATATATAAAAACCTTTCAGCTACTCACTGAGTGACTTACTATTAATACATCCCCGAAACTAGGGTACGCAGAAAGTTGTAATTTGTCATGTAGGTTTCTAAGTTAGTAGGAGTACGTACGCTAAGAAAGATTTCTCGAAATTTTGAAATTTCTACGGAAACGGAAAAAACTGGGATTTTACATTTTTCTATCAAAATGGCGGAAGATCAACGACTAGAACTTGTGCGTAATGTTATGATATTATCCACTCCACAAATATTTAGTAAAGGATTATAATTATCATATTGTTCACTCCATAGAATTGCTTAACAAGCAAGAAAGGTATTCCTTTTAAATTGATTTATACTTACAATTTATTTTATGCCTTATTTTTTCAAACATCATTCGCAATTGAAACGATTATCACTTGCATACAAAATCGGTTCACTTAACGTCTGTACGTATATCACTAACCGGATATCCGGTGCCATAGATAGAAAGAAGGCAAGTATAAACGATTTATAATGCCACCCGTAGTTCGAAATAGCTATAATATAGGATAAACTGCACCTCTACATACGAGTACATATATACTATTAAATATTTTTTGTGTCACTATTTGATAATTTTTTTTTTAGGTTTTTAGTTTTTGAAGTGAAAACTTCTTTAGCAGCGTTATGTACTTTTTGTGATGGGTAAAACATTTGTAAGGCAGATGGAGCGTAGAGAGACAATCTATTATTACCGTTGCCTAGCAACGTATATGTCACTTTATATAAACATGGATGTCAAGCCATGGTAGTGTGTGTAACATGTTAAAAAGATATTATGCACTCCTTCGCTATATAAACTATAAGTATGTCAAGTTTCACGCTCCTTGGTACGCGCAATTTTCGTAAAAAGAGATTTAAAGTTTTTGCTTCACGTATTAATATATAGATTCTAGTATTCTTTTGATTTTTTGTTGCGTTTGAATCTTCTACCTGTGCGTTTCCTATTCTGCCATGATAAAGTTTTCACTTCTGCACTCCCGAAGATTTCTTTTTTGTTTTTTTTTTCACTTCTGCCGGGGCTCCCGGCAACCCATTGTCATTTTTTCAAATAAATGACGTACGCAGACGAAACTTTGTCTATAGATCTCTTGCTCTCTGCTTATGTTTCTCAACAACAACATTGTTTCGGACATTGATTAGTTGGACGAAAAACATCATATTATAAACATAAATATTTTCTCTAATATGATTTGATTGACTGCTGTTGATTTTAATCAGACTGCCACAAGAGGGTAAAAAATCGTATTATTTTTAAAGAAATAAAATATTATTTCTGCTAGCTTTTACTTTGATATAATTTATTATTTAATGACATTTCGAAGTCATTTGAAAAACAAATTAAAAAGAATAGATTTTTTTAAAGATGTAAAGATAAAAAGTCTGGTATAAAGAAATGTTTACTTAGAATCAGAACTATATAGAATTTTAGCATTAGAGGAATTTATCTATTAACCCTTGTCTCCAAAGTATGTTAGCATATTAAATATAAATGAAGTGGATTTTAATTTAACTTTTGAATTATATTTTAAGGTTTTAAAATAGTTAATTTTTTTTCGCTATTCTCTACTACTACTACTAAAATATGGGAGTTACGATAATATAAAGAAGGTACAAATATTAAATGAAACTATTTTAACCCCTGCTTGCTCGCGACCACTATCATGTTCTCGCGACCACTATCATGTCAAAGACGAACCGCCAAATATCTTATGATGTGTTCCGGTTCGATGGCATGTAAGCCAGGTTTTCCCACTTTCCCACCCATCCTTTCCCCAAAATGTGGTGGTTCCGATAGCGGACTACTACATTATCCTCCCTTTCCATCTGTATCCTCTAGGTTGGCAACGCATCTAGTACATCTCTAGTGTTGTAGATGTTCATGGGCGAAGGTAACCACATACCATCAGGCGGCCCTTCTGCTCGTTTGCCATCCGGTATCCATAAAAAAAAAAAATTAGTATTCAGGACATAGATTTTTGGAACGTCGACGTTTCAAGCACTTTACACTAAGTCTGTGGTCACAAATAGACTGAAAGACTACAGACTACCGTACCGTACCGTTTCATACGTGTAGAATTCGCGAAAATCAAAGTTCTCATTAAAAGGTACAATTTCAATGTGGCCAAAATACAAAACTACATGCAATTAAAATTAATTAATTTTAGTTATCTTAACTATTGCATCGTTATCTGTGGTAAAAGAGGGTTAAAGGAACAATTTATTGAATTCGTGATAACAATCTTCATTATACCACGCTTGCCCCATGGAATACCAGAGGAAACTGTTTTTTGCATCGAATGGGAAGGAAACACTGCCTCGAATTATATGGCCTGATTAAGAAAGGTCACGTTTTATATGGGTTGGTGGAGCTTTTATGTTTATTTACGTAGTTTGAAGTTCCTTGTTGATGTCTAATGTGAGGTGCTATCAGTCTTTTTGTTATACTTCAATTATACCATCATATTTTTACCAATTTTATAAGTATATATTTTGTTTTTATTATACATTAATGATATATAAGTTTATTAAAGATCTGTTTTCATAATTTAAAGTTTTTTTTTTAATATTATTAATGTCCCCGTTGACGCGTTCACAACGCGTTGCTTTACAACGTATATGTCACTTTATATAAACACGTATGTCAAACTATGGTAACGTATGTGTAATTTCTATTTTTGTAATATTTAATAAGTGTGAGTAATTTTGAATTTATATAAAATATCCATAAACGTATACGAATCAGAAGGCTATTTATTTAATAAATATCCACTTAAATATACCACAATTTTAATAATTTAATATATTTTTATCCATTATTTTAAAAAGATATTAACAATCTGCACTCTTTTGCTATATATAGTATAAGTGTACCAAGTTTCATACTCCGTCCATGTAATTTTCGTAAAAATGGTACAAAATTCTGATTATTACTTGGACATAAATTATTAATTACAAGCATTCTCCCAAGTGAAAATCAAATAAACACAATCATCGCGTATATAATCATTAATGTTTTATACTCATTTTAAACCTTAAAATATGAAGTGGTTTGGTATGCATTTTCATTATATTCGCTATTTGGACCACATTTTCGGCACTTCAATTTGCCCGTACATACTCGTATTGCGATCAGAAGGATAATGGGCGGTACGGAGATTAAAACATCGTTAACACGCAAAATGAAACACAAATATTTGTACACGAATACTTCCAAAGGATTACGATGGAATTTATATGAACTGTATAGCCGTTGTCTGAATTTCGACAGTATGAAGCTGTTTCACTGTTGTTATAGTCGTTGCCAATTGTCTTTTAATTTTTAGCAGCAAATTTTTATTTGCTGCAAAAATGATAACATTGATTTTTGAAAAGTGATATTTACAGATATACAGACTTAGCTAAAATGATAGCAAATTATCTAATATGTGGTATTCCAAAAGCTGAATGAAAAATGAAAAGTACATCGCATATTTTTAATATGGAACACTTTAAGTGTATCTGTTATCCAAGACGGTACAGTAGGTAAAATATGTATACATTTTTTTTGATTAATGCATAAAATATATTTTTTTTATTTTTCCCCGTATTATCTAATTTTCTCACTTTCTAATAATGTTGCACTTTGCTTTATACGGTAACATAATTCTTGTGCCCCCAATAAAGTCAACTTAAGGTAAAGAGAAAACAATATTTCCTCAGAGTCCTCAGGTCTATGAGGTCAATACACTCTAACGGTTCGCCCAAATTAACATCTGGCTTATCACAGGCTTACAATAAATATGCATTCGATCCCGGTCCTTGAGTTATTGTTTATATTTTGCTAATGTTTTCATTATATCTGTATGGAATACACGCACTGTCCATTTATAAAAGACGAAAAGTGAAAAACGGTGACTTCTCTGCCAAATCCCTAAGTGCTCGAAATGCTCTAAGAAGAAAAATAATTTCAACAATAATAATAGGAAGAAGAAAATATGTCTTTATATTAGTATTAATATTATCATACAGAATCAAGTAAGCAATCATCCGTCACACTTCACCTATCATCTAATCTACACACACCAACCATTGATTAACCATTTATCAAGTGCGCAAACTACAAAAATCACACGCAGAAGGAGAGGGAGGAGACAGAGATAGGGGGAATCTATATATCCTTTTTCCTGAAGGCTTTAGGACGGGATATATAGATACGAGTATACCGACGTAAAGTCGAGTTTTGGCAAACCGAAAACAAAAAATATTAAATATATTAATGGGGAACGGAGTGTCTTAACACCAGGTTACCTCTGCCTACCCTGCTATAAGCGAGATACAGCGTGAAGCTATGTATGTATGTAAAAAAATATGTAATTTAATTATTTCCTTCTGTTAAATTGTTATCCATAGCACGCATATACATGTGTATGGTATATACCTAGCGTAACGTTAGTTAAGTTTTAATTGAACTTCCGCTTTCAATTTTGTTAAGACAATGAAAGACAGCACATCAACACACCATTAAGCCCCCGGGACCCTTCGTGGTAATTGCTGTACTACCCTTGCCTTAGTTCATACATGAATGGCTTGGCTTGAGAAAATTAGGGTCTTATGCGAGGTGCCGTCCCTGAGCTCTGAGTCTGTGAATGAGGCATGCGGCTCTGCATATACAAATATACTTAACAGTATTAAGCTTTGTTGTAAAGTTTTCGAGTAATTATAAGGCTGGTTGGTTTCATAAAAATTGTTTTTTTTATATTGTAAGACAGGTACTCTTTTTTTTGTTTGACAGCTAATGGTTAAAAATATGTCTTTATGGGCATGTTTTATCATTTTTAAGCTGTAATAATATATTAATTATACGTAATATATTTTATAACGCTTGTCGTGGCGCAGAGGCACAAGTGTGCGACTGTAAAGCGACAGGTTGTGGGTTCGATTCCCACTCCAGGAAATGAAGTATTTTTATTTTCTGGGTTTGGTAACAAGGCAAAGCGCGGCGTTGAGTTCCGCCACTCAACACACAATGCCTCAATCTGGCGGAAAGCTGTATGCGGGATACAGCGTGAAGTTAAAAAAAAAAACATTTTATTTTTAACTATCCAAAAAAAAAGGAAGAGGTTCTTAATTCGTATGTATTTTTTTTGTATGTTATTGCATAACTTTATACTGAGTGCAATAATTTTAATAATTCTTTTTAATTTATTTGATAGGTAGTTGTTCTGATATGGTCCCATTTATATTCGGTTAAGACCGGTAGTTTTTGAGCTATTCGTAATAACTTTACCTTTTACTTGGAGCATTTTATGTGATATGGGTATCTTTTTTTGTCAAAATTTGAATTATCACAGACTAAAATTGGATTTAGAATTATTGGATATTGGATAGCATGACGAAAGTTAATACATTTTGTTATATAATTAAACAAATTTACTGAAACAACAACTTTCTTTGAATTCAACTTTAAATATTAATTGTATATTCTCGTAATACCTCTGTTTATTGCGTCGTAAGGTAAAGATAGCTGCGTCTAGGGAAACATTCGCCTTATATTTCCTTATTATTTTTCCTTACAAGTTCTTACTTTGAGTAAAATCCTTTTGACGGTAACAACATTGGTTATATTCTGTAAATAATGACAACGTAATTAAAATTTATGTTTTAAAAAATATTTTACGAAAATTAGAAGGAAAAAAACTTCGCTTCACTATATTAAAATAATCTTTTCCTTCTTTTTTTATATTACTAAGAGTTCATAAATAACAAATATTGAAACTGTTTGCTAAAGTAAGTCTGATTTCACGTGATGGCTATGGTAGATGGATTGCACTGATCCATGTTATATATAGAAAAAATATATATTATATATAGTTATTAAGTGGTATTAAAAAAAAACACAAACTGGAAATTATTTACGTATCATCCTGGTCCTGGCAAAGACATTAGGTTCGCTATGAAATTAGAATATTTTCATTCATAGTCCTCAGTCTTAATCAGTACACAAAGATTATATTTAAGAATGAGAAGAGAGATAAGATTTTTTTACATAGAACTATATATAGACACCAGTGACGAGGTGTCCATATAACACGGTTCCCACCGGCTTACCTTTTGTAAATCACAATATATTATTTGAAAAAATTAGGGAGTGAGTTGAGTTAAAAGACTTAACATACTTTACCGTCATCCATATATGGCATACCGGCTTCCCAAAATCTACCGGCTTATGATTTTTAAATTTTCACCCCTCGCCACTGATAGACTTAAAATAGTGCGACGTTTTGTTCTTAAAATAATTATGCAAGAATCTCAAAGTAAAGAGCTAAAGAGCTCATTATCTCAAGTAATCTTTTATCTTATTATAGTCATAGGTTCCATTGTATTTATATTTCATACGTATGCCTTAATGTATGTTTTAAATATTTGCTAATAAACCGCTATTAGTTTCCCAATCGGGGAAATGATTACATATAAAATTACTTTTACCTCCCCGTTTCCTCCTCTGTTAACGGCGTTGAATTCCGCCACTTCACACTCGGATTCAGGTAGTTAGCGGCGAAATGAGGTTCACACTGATTATGCGATATAAAAAGTCATCCCGCTTTTTTTTACTTTTTATTCTTTATTATTACAAAATATTTTTTCTTTATGAATAAAAAAATATTCAAGATGTTTTCTAATAATGGCCAAAAGCTATTTTAATTTATAAAAAATGATATTGAAGAAAATGTTTCTTTTAAAAACCACATTTTCGAATCTTAACGACGCTGTTTAAAGCACAACATTTTCATTTAGAACTTTTTAGTAAAAGTTTGCCACAAAAATATACTCTTTTTTATGTTATTAAAAATATATACAGTAAATTCTCCAAGGACATTATTAAAGAGGGCTATAAAATTATATTGTAAAATTCTTTATATGCGTACCGAGCGTGAATAGGTTAGTAAGTCGACTTTCATATATATATATTTTTTCATATTGCCTATCAAGGCACTTGTAAATGCTTTGTTAGTACCATAAATAAATTACTGCAGTAAAAAATTCAAATTAAATACTTTCAAGTAAAAAGTATATAAATTACATAAAAACAGCATTTTCAGATAAATCGAACTTTAAAATACGTGTTCTCGACATGCATTTTCGTGCTATCAACTTATTCACGCATGGTGCTGGTATGACGCTTTTTTAAGTACAAAAAGCTTGTCATGTGAATGTTTGTTCGGGATGAACTAAGAAACTACTCAATCTATTTTATTTTTATATATTGAACTATGTTCATTATAAAGTTATAAGCACATCCATTACTTCAAAGTCAAAAGTCAAAGTCAAAGTCAAATAATTTAATTCGAAATAAGAAGTTACAAGCTTCATTTTTTGAACGTCATATAATTTACCACCGGTTCACTAAATTTAATGCCTCAGACCTGAGAAGAACCGGCGCAAGAAACTCAGCGGGACTATTTTTTCAATTGAAGCTAATAATTTGTAAAAGCTAAATATAAGAAATATCAATGTACTAAGTATATACTTAAGTCCCATACACTGGCAGTGTTCCACCATAACATATGCGTAAAACAGCTTCTTAGTAAAAGGATATTTTCGTGAAATTGGTGCATAATTTTTACATTCGAGCACTCTTCAGTCGATGGTCGCGAACAGTTCGGTCACAGACGGACAAAATTCCATTAGTGAGTTTTGGAAGTACGCCAGGGCGGCCACAGTAGGATTTTAATTTTAAAGACTCGAAATAAGTGAAAAGTGGAATACTCTTGATGAGCTCTTTCACTTTATAATAATAAATAAGAACCAACTAAAAGCAAGCTGTTAAAGTTTAAAAAACCTTTTAAATAATGCGCATTTAAATTGTGTTGACAATGCCAAGTTTTATTTAATTGAAGTCTTATATAAAGATGTAACAAATGGAAATAATGTAGAATAAGCTGAATCTGAATAATTGATTTTCAGTAAAAATATTTTTTTATATATATAATTGAGGCCATCTTGACCGGTGTTGAGTTCCGCAAACGCACAATGCCTTGAATTCGGACGGAAGGGGGAGAACGTAGTGTTTTAACATTAGGTTCTCTATAACTACCCTGCGAGGAAAAGTGTGAAGCTAGTAAAATATATGTTATAATATTTTTTTAATATAGGTTGTCCCAAAATTAACGCAAGATTTGAATTAAATAGAAAATGCCATTTTAGTCTTTTAATAGCGAATGAATAATGAATATAATAGCAAATGGCGGCAAAGTCAAATCTTGCGTTAATTTTGGGACACCCTTTAGTTCAAGTTTAGGCTTATTTCAAATCCAGTACAATAAAGTACAGAGGTGACTTAAAAAATCTAATTTACAACTTCCGACGTAAGCAATTAAAACTGTATGTGAGTACACTCGTCATAACAACGTTGCTAAATCTGAAAATGTGAGTTTTACGAGTCTCAAAATAAAATGCTGAACTGCAACCAACTTTGTCCATACCCAAATTTAACTCACGTGAACTTCTCGAAACAATAAAATGACCACGACAATTTTTGGCAACGTTTTCTAGACGAAAGTAACTAATGATTTGTTGTATGAATATGATTTACATATGTACACATCACATTTTAAATGTCTTATTAACCATATTAACTGCATTTTGTCCAAATAAAACACTTTCATGAGTGACTGACTGGCAGACAACATACATGCGTGCGGAACTACTGGCCATATATACTTAAAATTTTCCGAAAGAAGAAAACCTCATGAAAAATGTTTTATAATGCGCGATTAGCCGAACTATAGCCGCCATCTTTAATTTATTTTATAGTTATTTTATTGTACGTGTGCGGAGAAAGGAGGGTATTTTCATTAGGTTGTCTCTGCTTACTCTACTATGCGGAAAAAATGTGCAGCTGCTCTTAAATTGTGTTTTAAATTTGTTTTTTTTTATTTTTTAGAGAGGCAGAGGGAACCTGAGACTCTAGTGTTAAGACACTCCGTTCTCTTCCAACAATTCCGTTCCCCACTTTCCGCCGGATTGACTGGCTGATCTCAACGCCGCGCTTTACCTTGTTACTACCTGCCAGGAAAATAAAAATACTAAATATTATTTAGAATTTAATTTCCTGGAGTGGAAATCGAACCTACTCGTACAACGCACGCCTCTGCGCCACGACAGGCGACAAAATAGAATAATTTATGTAAATAAAAAAAAATACCAACATTAATGTCCTTTTAAATGCCACTTTATTCCTTTGCCATATTGCAAGCATCAAACAAAAAAAATGAATTTCCTCAATAACTCAACAAGTCAATCAGTATTAAAAACTATATAAATAACGTAATTTTGTCCATCAGTTTTGTTACTACTAATCTTACGTTTAAATTACTTCCTCTAGAGAGCACGAGATAGTCAACTATTTGTTTATGTTAAACCTAATTGGCTATACTAGTGGCGGAGGATAGCTGGTTGGCACGCACAGCTGAATTTATTATCTACCTTCTATGTTAGGTAAACCATTCACTGCCCAAGTTAACGCTAAAATCTTTATTTCTAGGTTTATTGTATGTTTGTATGTGAGAATGAGTAGTAATATTTTTTTTATTAAGTTTTTTTTTAACTTCACGCTGTATCCCGCATGTAGCGGGGTAAGCAGAGGGAACCAGAGAACCTAGTGCTAAGACACTCCGTTCTCTTTCAACAATTCCGTTCCCCACTATCCGCCGAATCGAGGTATTGCGTGTTGAGTGGCAGAACTCAACGCCGCGCTTTGCCTTGTTACCAAACCCAAAAAATGAAAATACTATGTTTTTAGTTAATTTAATAAAAAATGCGGTTTCGAACTTCTCCTGCATAGATGGGGACGTAGAGAGAACCTTATGCCCAATCACTCCGTCCTGTACAGACCTATACTTATTGAGCGAAATTCAACACCACGCGTTGTCTGCCTAGACGGAGAAATGGAAATGATTTACATATTATGCTTTTTCCAGAAACTACACTGCACTACGAGAACTGCTAATAAAATAGTTAATATAATAACAATTATATTTATTTTGAATATTGTTGAAAATTATGACCGTCTAGTGGAACAGATGACATTTCCTTGCTCTAACTAGGCAAATCGTGGCGTTGAGTTCCGCCATTCAACACGTAATGCCTCAATTCGGCGGAAAGTGGGGAACGGAAATGTTAAAAGAGAACGGAGTGTCTTAATACTAGGTTCTCAGGTTCCCTCTGCCTAACCTGCTATGTGCGGGATAAAGCGTGAAGCTAAAAAAAATAAATTAAAAAATTATATCAATGAAATGGTCAATAGAGACAACACAACTGCAAATAGTTGTACTTTAATTATTTCGAGCTAAGATTAGCTTTTAAAGCCAAAGCTTTTCGTTAGAAAACTCTTGTTTACTTATCTTTATTTATATAAAAAAAACTTTCGTGTAATTTAAATGTACACAAACAGTGCTTCTCAACTTTTAGGGAAGTTAGCTTGTTTGTTTCTAGAAGTTTCCACAAACACTACGATGTCTGCGAGCAAATATTCATTTATTCATCATATATCATGCAAAGATGCATAATCTTTGCACTAGTTGTGAAATTCATAACTAAAGTCTTCTAGAAGACTATAATTCTGCATATATCAAGTCGTAATACTGTTGGAATATAAAGCGAAAGAGTCAAATACGTATTTTCTACCACGATTCGCAGAGACTGTAGGTTCAAATCGGTTTGCTAAGTGTTTTTTTTTTTTCTTTTTTACCTCATAGAAATTATAAAAATAATCAGAACATAACTTAATATAAAAAAAATATTTTTTTAATATAAATATTACTAATCTCTGTAATATTATACTTTTCATTAGAAGGTCAGCCAATTTATACACAGTACCTACATTTTATATATTGTTAAGTGGAAGGAATAGAGTATTAATAAATTACACTTTTCTCCTTTCCACAATGCAATTTTACATATACTATATAATACTATAAGGAAAGTTACAAAAATGTTAGTAGGGTAGTCAGGCAGAAAATAGTGTCAAGACACTCCCTTCATCGCTTTCCTTCCGAATTTGAGACATCGTTGTGTCTCAAATTATTATAATATATAAATCAAACAAAAAAACTTACTTAGCAGTAGAATATCCAGATGTCAATATATCAACGGGCTAGAATCCTAAATATTTAAAAATTATTTTATATTATAAAAGCTTCATAAAATATATTATTTTAGATAAATGAGCTTGCACGTACGATGCGGTGCGAGCTCATTACACGTATTATTAGGTAAAGCTCTATAATCCTTAGAACAAACGGGATATTATAAAAGATATAATTTTGTATGTGTTCATATATTTTTTGTGCTTATCTTAGCTTTCTATGTTAAAAGAGAAACAAATTATGTGACTTGAAAGATTTTTTTAACATTACGATTTTTTTCTTTTTTTTAGCTACACACTTTATTCCATACATAGCAAGGTAGACAGAGGAAACCAGAGAACCTAGTATGAAGACTCCGTTTTCTTTTGACATTTCCGTTCCACATTTTTGCCGAATTGAGTTGACGACCTGAATATGTTACTTATATTTCTTATTTTGTGACGTAGGCAGATATTTTCGATAGTTTTAAAACATTGTATACCGAGTAACCTACTAGTACACTGGTTTTGTCTAATCAACTGAGAATTGAATCCACACCCACGATTGAACGAGTTGGTTGCACGAACAACGAATGACTATGAAAATATACCTATTTATGGGTGAGTAAGTTGGTAAATCGAAAATGCATATTTCACGACAAACATTCTTATCTTTACGTTTTATGAGCTAATTATTTTTTTCTGTTATTCAACTTTCAAGCACTTTTTTAGTTGAAATTGTTTGATTTAGTTAGAATTCCTTGATTTACTCATTCCTATATAGGTGCATTATGGGTAGCTACTCTACCTTTAGTCTCATCTGAGGGAGAGAAATGGTACTCTAAGATATTTACATAAAAAAGCTGCTTAACAAGACAACACTTGTGTTTTAAAGCCGTGCCAAAATCTATCAAATATAATAATGCTTCGACTTCGACGAATTAGGATTTTTCACAATACAAAAGGGGGAGTTGAAAAGGGAATTTTAATCTCTTTGGCGTCTTATGTCAATCGGCACTGGTAGCTGGAGGGTAGAGTTCTGAGGAACGAAATTAATGAACTTGTTCATTACAGCTAATTGGTATTACCACCGTTGTTTTAGTAAATTCTGTACAATTTTTGTTTCAGTTTTTATTGTGGGTCTTTTTATGTGTACTTTTTTTAAATATTTAGACATTTTGTTTACTTTTCTAAAGTATGTTACTTATTATCTTCTTCAATTACATAAAATAAATTACAATATGTATAAATATAAAAAAAAGCTTCATATAGCAAGGTAGTCAGAGTGAACGTAGTGTCAAGACACTCCAAATTCGAGATATTGCGTATTAAGTGGCGGAATTTAACTCCGCGCTTTGTTTTACCAGAGAATACAGTCAATACCCTGAGTGGGAATAGAACCCACAACCACTTAGGCTCGCACTTTTGCTGTGCCACTGCGTCACGGTGGCCTCTATACTTTATTTTGAGTGAATATATCAAAACAGTACATAAATGACATTTGAATAATTTAAATCGACTTTAATTTAAAACTAAGATTTTTAAGCGATTTGAAAAATTTGGAGATTTTCAATTCAACTGTATTTTTTATTTGCTGCCGTATAACTTTTTACTGTATGAAGATTAGTTTTTGAGTTATTCGTAATAATTTTACTTCTTTGTACATTTAAATGGAAGCCGGTTATTATTGTTTAAAATCCTAATTAAACAGTATAGACACTCCTGCTCCACAATTCATTAATTAAATTTTATAGTTCAATGGGATTTGCCATAATGATGGCACAAAAGGAAGTCAAGTGTATGTTGAACAAGGGTTATGTCACTAGCGGGTTACTAATTAGGTCACAATGCCATGTATAGCCAAATGACATCGCCATACAGAAAATTAACTTTTGTTTATTTAACCTCAAATAAAAGATTTATTTCTTTTTATATTTTTAAGGGGATAGGTAGAGCAAGCCTTATATTGAAACACTTCGTCCTCTAATTTTTGATAAATTTCTGGGAAACCAAAAAATTTAAATAATTTAAATATAATTCTATATTCTACCATGTAACATTGAACTTGCAATCACCACGTATGAACAGGCAGATGGTGTTTTACTTTGACTTTTTGACTAATTAGGTATGTATATGGTATCTAATTTCCTTTATTTGGTCTGGCAATTTTATACGCCATCATAATACGCAAAGTGTTTAAACTGTGCGAAAATTCGTATTGGAGCCTTTCTTCTTTACTTACTTCAAAAAAAGAGATTCCTAATTCGACTGTGTTTTTTTTTATGTGTGTAACCACATAACTTTTTACTAGATGAACCAAATTTGATGATACTTTTTATATCATATCTAGTGAAATCCAGTCTCATTTAAATTTAGTTAAGATCTGATGAATAGTTTTTAAATTATTCATAATAATATTACTTTTTAGTACATCTATATATAAATACGTGAAGCAAAAACTTTGCATCGCTTTTTACGAAAAATTAAGCGGTGGAGGAGTATGAAACTTGGCACACTTATATTTTATATAGAGAAGGAGTGCACAATGCTAATATATTTTTTAAATAATACAAAAATATATAAAATTAATGAAATCAATGTTACACACACCACCATGGTTTGACATCCATGTTTATATAAAGTGACATATAACACGTTGCTAGGACGCGTTATTAACACGTCAACGGGGACATAAGTTCTATTTAATATCCATTTTCTTCTTTTGTTATATTTTTATTATTATTATAAATTTAATATAGTAACTATAATAGCACTGTAACGCTAGTGCAAATTTGAAAATAAAATATAGAATTCATTTTTTTTATATAGTTTAAACAAGCTATTTAAAGCTTACTGCAATAAATAGGCAGGGAAGTTTAAACTACAGGTACGCAAAATTACCCTTAAATCCAACGTTATTTTGTTTGCATTCCCCCTACTGTGACCTAATTAGCGTCGCTAGTGACACGAATCCTGTTGATAGAAACACTTGGGTGTGTTTTGTGTTAAATAGCACGTAGAGCGTTAAGTAACTGTGTTTTGTTGTTAGATTTGTTAGGTTGGTCATGTTATTGGTTTGGTTAAAAGTGTGAATAAAAACTTTTTTTTAAAAGGAAATCTGTGTCTGATAATTTAAGGTTAATTTGGTTTATAATATAATACCAACTACCTATTAGTTAATTACTTAATATATTAAAATTTAGTTTATTTTTGGCTAGTTATTTAACCTATACGTTTACATTCATATAACATTAATATAACATATATGGATAATTGTCAAGGAACGTCAAAATTTTTCACGCCAAACCAAAAATTTGCTATAAATAATAATAAATACTAAAATTTCAGTGAAATACAAAACCAAATATTTAGAAAACGAACGAGAAGAAATCCATACAAATAAAATACATCAAGATTTAGTTAATAAAAGTGATAATAAAGGATCAATAAAAAATTGCAGAAGTCCAACTAAGCAGTTCCCTCCTGCTAAACACAAAAGTCTGGTTCGGGGGCGAGGATGGCAGCCCAACGCAGATAGTGCAAAACGGCTTGGCGGAGTTGGCGAACCAGCAATGCAAGGTGGATGGCCCAGGGCGACGGTAGAGGGCGCGTGCAGTTACCGTCGGCCAGACACTGCATCCAATCGTTCCTCTGATCGTAGCGGTACTCCGTTCCATTGGAATAAGGAACGAGCGGACGAGAGAGTGCGTCTGTGTATGCGCACACACTTACGTACTATAACATATTCCCGCGCAGATGACACCTGGCAAAACAGTGTGTCGCCGTCGACGGATACGTCTAGAAGGACATCATCATATGCTACATTAAACTACAGTAAAGTTTCATATAGTTCTATTGAGTAGGTTTACCGTGAAAAAATAACAAATATCCACCCATATTCACAAACTTTCGCATTTATAATATTAAGTGAGATTTCAGCTTAATATTACAAAAACATGCTCATTTTTAGAACACAACTCCCATCCGTAAAAAAGTTCGTCTGAAATTTGTGTTTGTTAACGTGGAAGTTTTGGTGGATTTTTTAATATAGTAAACTTTTTATTCATAGCAAAATACATCTTTTTTTCTTGTAATTACCTAAACGGCTTATAATATTCAAAATAAACAAACACAGTGTATGTACTTTCCAGCTCTTCTCAGCAGAACTGCCTTCCGAGCTGGTGGTAGCTTTCGTTAGGACAGACACTGCTGACATGTAAATTTGACGATTCGAAAGTGCTTGTAGCAGCCTATTTGAATAAATAATATTTCGATTTTGGTCTTGAATGTGTACTCTTTATATTTTAAGCATACTCGTACACGTGGTAAAACTTTGAAAATGAAAATTCTGAACCAAAATAATAAAAAAACTTTTTATCTAAATTTTATTCTAATTAAAATATTCTAAATTCTAATTAAAAAGAAAATCGACTTGAAGTAAAACGCCCTAAAAGTGAAATTATTACGAAAAACCAAAAAAACCATGTCCGGTCATTAAAAGTAATTTTAAATGGGGCCACAACAGCTATCGTATAAAAATAATCATCAAAATTGGTTCACCGAGTACAATGTTATACTTAAAAAAATAAAGTTAAATTGAGATAGAGATCCTGTTTTTTACTTTTTTTTTGAAGTCAGTTAAAAAAATATTAATTCAAATTAAACTTCTCAATGTCTTCATACTTGGTATGGATATTTTAAAATACTTGCGTCGCCGTTGACGCGTTAACAACGCGTTGTCTATCAATGTATATGTCACTTCATATAAACATGCATGTTAAACCATGGTAGCGTGTGTAACATTTATTTTATTAGCTTAATATACTTTTTATGCATTATTTTAAAAAAATATTAGCGTTCTGCACTCCTTTTTTATTATAAACTATATGTGTGCCAAATTTCATGCTCCTCCGTCCGCGTAATTTTCGTAAAAAGTGATCCAAAGTTTTCACTTCACGTATTTATATATAGATAATACTTTCGCATGTTAAAAATTTGCTTGAAACACACGATTAGTATGAAAAGCTTCAAAAAATGTAAATTCACAACTGCACCGATATTGGTAGTACAATCTTAACAAAACAACAAAAAGCCGACGTAGCGTTCGGCAACTGAATAGCATATTTTGCATATACAGCAAAACAAAAATTGTGCTTATTTTATTGAGGTCTATTTAAATTCTACTTTATTTCAATATTTAGTATTAATATTAGTTGGGAATTATAATTTTTTTTTAACTTCACGCTGTAATCCGCATATAGCAGGGTAGGCAGAGGGAACCAGAGAACCCAGTGTTGAGACACTCCATTCTCTTTCAACAATTCCGTTCCCCACTTTCTGCCGAATTGAGGCATTGCATGTTGAGTGGCGGAACTCTTGAGTTAGTCATAATAATTGTATTTTTTAACGCATTGTCTTTAAAATCGCTTTTCTTTTTCAGTTAAAATCTTAATACTTCTGAAATAAAAGCGTCGAATCTTAAAAGTGAGTGGGCCATCGTGACCCAATGGAATGAAGTTTGACTGTAAAGATGAGTGACGTGGGTTCGATCTTCACTGGAGGGGATAATAAGTTTTTTTTGAGGGAGTAAATTGAGTGGCGGAAATCAACGCCGCGCTTTGCCTTGTTACCAAACCCAAGAAATGAAAATACTAAATTTTATATTTCCTGGAGTGGGAATCGAACCCACAACCTGTCGCGTTTACAGTCGCACGCTTGTGCCTCTGCGCCACGACAGGCGTTTTTTTGAATTATACATTAAATTTAGATTGAATATAATATATAATATTAATAAATATGTTTTTTTTTTAAATTTAAATAAAAATAATAATAAATTAATAATTTGGAAATATTATTCTTCTTAAATAAATTTTATACAAGTTATATGCATATTATCGCTAATACTACAACACAACGAAGCGATCATTTATTTCAGTATTTTTAACCATCTACGAACAAAGGAGGAGGCTATCAATTCGACTGTATTTTTTGAGCGTTACCGTAACTTTTTTACTAAGGGGACTAATTTCGAAGGTTTTTTTGTTTTGTTTTATTGATTTACAAATAGTTAAGTTCTAACGAGTAGTTTTTGAGTTATTCGTAAGAATATTATTTTTAGTGCATTTTATATGAAGTCAATTTTCGTTTTTTGTTCTTCTAAATTTTGATTATTATTTATTTATTTATAATAATTACTACAATTAACATATAGTCTTTGTCCAGACGAAAAAAAAGAACCAGTTCTTAGACGTGATTCTTCAACATAATGTTGACTGAGATCGTAATCATTTTGTTAGTATGAATACTAACAAAATGCGCTACATAAAACTCTTCCATGAACAGACGGCGAAGCAGGCTTTTAGGCAGACAGTTATTCACTTTACAGTGGAAATTGAAAAGTTAAGAAGCTTATTCCATGTTTCGTGTTTCAGTAAACTGATTTTACAGTAGCTCAAAATAATATTTTTATTATTTTTTTATGTTAGTAATGGTATGCTGAAATAATTTTTGGCTTGAAGTGTCACTACAACTTAATGAAAAGTACAGAAAGGAGAGCCTCATCACCATATTCTGTTTAACTTGCTTTTCAGCGAAATAAAAAGAGAAAATTCGCAAAGTATACCATTAATAATGATTAAAATAAAATAAAATAATATATATATATATATATATATATATATATA
>JAKGSA010001214.1:21355-35525 GCA_033558755.1 Philaethria dido | reverse complement strand
TATATATATATATATATATATATATATATATATATATACTTTATTGTACACCAATATTACAGAGAACAAAAAGAAATGTACAGCAGGCGGCCTTATTGCTGTATGCGGTCTCTACTTACTTAAGGTGTAGGAGTATTGAAATCGGTAGGCGGTGTACTCGCTTTACATATACATATAGACGAGTACACATAGACTTGTGTATAAATATATAGATATATAACATATTTTCTTATATAAAAATATAATTAAGTAAGCAAACAAATCCATCGTGGCTCAAACAGCGTCACTGTAAGCTCAATAGGTTGAGGGTTCGATTTCCATTCGAGGAATGATTATATTTAAATTATTTTAAGACAAGATAAAGCAAGACGTTGGTTTTCGCCACTTAACTTGCAATGTATGGAATTCACTTTCGGCGGAAAGCGGACGAGCGAACGGAGTGAGTTGACACTAGGTTCTATTTGACTACTTTATTATATGGGATAATACAGGAGGCTGATATATATACAACCTGTTTGAAATAAGCAAATTGAAATTATGGGAACGTAGTGAGATGTCGCTCAACTGTCGTGACGCACGCGATTGCTCGCGCCGTGTCATGTCATGTGTCACATATAAATTAGATGGTATAAGTTAAAATGTAAATAAATTCTTTATTATTCCTTATTTTATTTATTATTTAAATAGTTCTTATTACTATATTCGTAATATAATTGAGATAAGAGAAAAGAAAACCGACCTCAAATAAAATGCATACTAGGTAACATAATTACGAATAGCTTAAAAACTACTAGTTACATCTTAACAAAATTTAGACGGGACTACATTAGAACCACTATCATATAAAAAATAGTCATCAAAATGGGTTCACGCAATAAAAAGTTATATAGTAACATATACATACATATAAAAACACAGTTAAATTGATAAAGTCGAAAAAAATATTTATTAATTATTATTGTTTTGATGTATTAAAGAAATTTAAATATATAACAAAGCCTTCTATATACCTACTAATTTGATTTTTCTGTACAAATTTAGATATTTTGAATTATTATAATAAATGTTTTCATAGCCATCTAGTTTAAAAAGCATAATATCCCATCAAAAATATAAATATGAAAATATTCCATTTTGTCAATATAAGGAATATGCGTGGTATGACTTCGCTCATAAAAGAATTGAGAAAAACATTAATGCCAAGTTCTATGGAATTTTCTTCTTCTTTGCTATTCAAATAACTATAATTATTTATTAACTAAAGAATTCCTTTCAATATGGAAGACTTTTCGATTTATTTCTTAAACTCCTACATTTCTTGAATCAATCAGTAATGGCAATGTAGGTAGAGAGAAGCAAGTCTAAGTCTATCAGTTCATTATTCACCACATAGTCGGAAACGTTGTGTTGTAGGTAGTGGAACTCAAGGCCTTGTCTAAATAGCCCCGGAAATGTCTGTATAATAAATGCAAATATTCCCTCGAGTAGAATTTAAGTCGAAATTATCGCGCGCATACCATGTTTAACCAGATAAGTCACAAAAATAAGGAATTTAAATGCTATTTTTTTTAGCTTCACGCTGTATCCCGCACATAATATGGTAGGCAGAGAGTTAAGACACTCCGTTCTCTTTTCTCATTTCCGTTCCCCACTTTCCGCCGAATTGAGGCATTACGTGCTGAGTGGCGGAACTCAACGCCGCGCTTTGTCTTGTTATTAGAACGAGAAAATGAAAATACTAAATATTATTTAATATTTTCATTTGTTAGACTAGGAATCGAACTCATAGCCTGTCGCGTTAACAGTCACTTGTGCCTCTGCGGCACGACAGGCCTCATATGCTATATTATAATAAAATGTTGAATTCATTCATTAGTCTTTCATACGGGGCTTGAATATTTAAGTTCATTCAAAGTTAGGCCTGTGGGTGCAAGATACCAAGCATTAGCAATGCACTCGCTCTTAAATGAACAAAGTAAATTATTCCTTAGTCCCCGTGACTGCAAATGTAGATTGAAATCCAGCATAATGATATTATAAGAGCCAGTGAGATAATCTTGTTTGAACTTCTTAACTGTGAAACCTCGGTTCTCGATTTGAGTCGTGTTAAAGATCTATAACGTCGTTATTGCATTGCCTGCTACCGTATTCTTGAGAAATGTATTTATTATTTATTATAATTGTACAAAATGTAGCGCGGCGTTGAGTTCCGCCACTCAACACGCAATGCCTCAATTCAGCGGAAAGTGGGGAACGAAATTGTTGAAAGAGAATGGAGTGTCTTAACACTAGGTTCTCTGGTTCTCTCTGCATATATGCGGGTTATATCTCGGCATACATGCTATATGCGGGTTACAGCGTGAAGTTAAAAAAAAATGTAAAGTAAGTATAATGTAAAATACGTGCTTATCTTCTTTGTTTGTGTAATACCTACTAAATTAAATTTTCACTAAAAATATTTCTTGGTGTTTAGTTATTGGCAAATATTTGTACTTTCGATACTCTATTTCTTTTATGTTTCATATATCTTAGGCATTACAAAATGGACCTTTGATAAATAATATCCGTCCGTTCTATACGCCTCATCTATTTAGTAGCTTTGTATTTATAAACTAAGCAAACATTTACAATTTAAATTTGAATATACCGTCTTCTACTATAGAAGGCAATGATAATTTTTCACAAAAAGAGAGAGAGCTTATTGGTGAGATAAATCAATGTATAAATGTAGCTGAAAATTTTATATTATCTCAACAATATATTACAGTGTTTCAATACATTTTAAGCCTTTCTTTCAACTTACGTGAACGTGACGTTAGCCTGAGGCTAATGAGTTTAGCTAGGAAGAGACGCATCAGCCACCACAAAGTTATCTTCGGCTTGATCGCTCACAGGCGCCCTCCCTTTAAGGCCGTACTTTCATATGAAAAGCGTTTCAAAGCGAACTTTGTCCTAAAAGACTTCTATTCGATTTGTATGTCAGCTAACTGTTATTAGCGTGGGTGTAATAAATAATTTTTATACTTTTTATAAAGCAGTATTGAATTTTTTCTACGCTTGTAACAACGTAAACTCAAGTACAGTAGTATGCAGGCAAGTAGGCGTGCTCATAACAACTACATCTACCCACTAAGATAAGGCTTAATATATAATAAATTACTATAATTGGTATTGGAATTGATGATGATTTGATGACATAAATCTGATTAATCTTTTCTTCTTCTTCTTTTCTTTTTTAATCTGATTAGTCTTTGAGAGTATTATCATTGTGTAACTGTTCATTATTTATTGTTGCGCTTAGAATGTGTTATGCAAGACACACAACTCTTGGTTACTTTCATTTGACAATGCGGGCGAAGCCGCAAGTAATAACTACTATGGGACATAAATAAAATAAATTCCACGTTTAATTCCGCATAGCAGGGTAGTCAGAGAGTACCTATTGTCGAGATATTCCGTTTGCCACTTTTTTTTATGGATAACCATCCGTTATCCAAACAAACGAGGAAAAGGACCACCTGACGGTAAGTGGTTACCTTCGCCCATGAACATCTACATCACCAGAAATGTTGTAGATGCGTTGCCAACCTAGAGGATACAGATGGAAAGGGAGGACAATGTAGTAGACCGCTATCGGAACCACCACATTTTGGGGAAAGGATGGGTGGGAAAGGGGAAAACCTGGCTCACATGCCATCGAACCGGAACACATCATAAGATATTTGGCGGTTCGTCTTTGACATGATAGTGGTCGCGAGCCAGCCGGAGGACGAACCTCCTACCACCAAACTACTGGGATACCCGCCTCTTACGGGACCCAGTTTTAGTTCTCATAAAATATATAAAAGTGTTCCTATATTAAAATGTTTATATAATATTTTCATTTCATAATAATTACAGGCATGAGATAGGCGGTTTCTTCAACTTCTTATCGTAAGTGTTCATAAACCTATTATAAAGGAGGAACGCTCTTTGAATACAAATGAAGTAATGGCTTTGCGCTTCGTGGCGTTGATCTTCCCGCATAAAATTGCTAATGCTATTCCCTATTCAATTATGTCACGAAACACAGATAGTGGTTTTGTCAATAACATTGTTTATGTACAGAAAGTTTAGCGAAAACTCTGTAATAGGCTTATCTGGTACGTTTTGCATTGATTTTATATTTAGCTCAAAATTTTTAATTCATTTATTTATATATTTTTTTTTATGATATTATTAGAATGTGCTTGGTTAAGTTAAGGAATACTTGAACCTTTATATATTTCTGTTCGACTGTTTTTATTATCATATTCTCCAAAGCGAATAAAAGAATCCTCCTCTAATCTACCAAACTGAGATAAGTCAAATCAGTTCATTTGAAAGATTCTTTAGAGAGTTTCTACTCTTCTCAGAAATTCTTATTTTGTAATGAAAAAAAAAAGATATTTATATATATTGATTATATGATTGTGTTTTAATATAAATATCAATGTAATAATAGAAACTGTCAATTCAATTTACAAGCTCCGTTTTAATCCAAATTCTTTCAATCGTTTTAAGTGATTGAGATACAATACAAGTATATTAGATATTCATGTGTGTTTGTATATACGCGCGTTTCATGATAAATAGCCTTTACAATCTGTTTTTACGATATTGCCATTGAAGGAGGTTAGGGTAAATAAAACGGTCATTCGGTTTTATAAATTAATTATATTTCACCGAAAAGAAAGAGTACTCGAAGAGACTGCTTTTCGACTCGTAAGTTCTAACACGTAAAGAACACAGTATGAGTGGCGGCAACCATTTTATAGTAAAAGTCAAAAGACATACTAATTATAAAAGATTAGTTTTTGTATAATAATCAATTGACAATCTATTAAACAACTTGACGATTTAAGAAGTCAGTTAACCAACTATAAAATCAATTGATATTCCAACAGCCATTTACCAATGTAACCCAACACCGCTTTTTTTTATATAGGATACCATTAATATTTTTATCTTCACGAAATTTCTGCACTAGGTGCTAGGTTTTTTTTTTTTTTTATGGATAACGGATGGCAAACGAGCAGAAGGACCACCTGATGGTAAGTGGATACCTTCGCCCATGAACATCTACAACACCAGAGATGTTGCAGATGCGTTGCCAACCTAGAGGATACAGATGGAAGAGGAGGACAATATAGTATTCCGTTCTCGGAACCACCACATTTTGGGGAAAGGATGGGTGGGAATGGGAAAACCTGGCCTACATGCCATCGAACCGAAACACATCATAAGATATTTGGCGGTTCGTCTTTGACATGATAGTGGTCGCGAGCCAGACGGAGGACGAACCTCCTACCACCAAACAAAAGGTTAAGAGAACCCTTTATTTTATTTATTTATTACATTTATTTACAGTACATGTTGACATTCCAAAAGAAAATACACTAAAATGAGCAAGAAAACCGCTGGAATGTCAGGTTTTGTGAGTCTTTGGATATCTCACTAAGATTCCCTGTGAGATATCCAATGATTCCTGAACGGACTAGGTGTATTACTATTAAAAATATTGATAAATAATAAAAGAGATAAGGATTGATTGATTGATGAAGGATTTTTATATATTAAATATATAAATATTATTTTTGTATATATTGTATAAATATGTATATAATTTTTAATATGTTATTTCATATTCAAGCGACGAACTTTCCTCCTTGACACTGGGCTTCTCTCTGACTACATTGCTATGCGGGATAAAGCTGCGTGAAGCTGTTTTTCTTTTATTTTTTTAACCTTCCTGCTACGTGTTAGAGGTTGTACTTATACACTAAGTAAGTACATAATAAAAAAATTACGTTTCGTGATTTTTACACACTAAAAAAAAACAATAATAACTGGATACTGACAGGTAGTCTAACTACCTGTGATTTCAGATCACAACAATTAAAATGTTCGAAAACTCGGGTTTTTTAAAACGTAGTTTCGAATATCAAAATATACGCGAATAATCCGTTGACAAAAGTTTCGTTTACAAAAGTATTAATCTATATATGATATATGAATACGTGAAGCAAAAACTTTGGATCTCTTATTATGAAAATTACGCAGACGGAGGAGCATGAAACTTGGCACACTTATAGTTTATATAGAGAAGAAGCGCAGATAGCTAACATTTTTTTAAAATAATGCATAAAAAGTATATTAAATTAACAAAATAAATGTTACATACACTACCATGGTTTGACATCCATGTTTATATAAAGTGATATGTTGCTTTGTATAAGTCAACGCGTTGTTAACGCGTCAACGGGGACACTAGTACAAACATATATTTGAAATTTAATTTCCCCAAGCGGAGTAAGTATGAAACTAAAAATATCGGTGTAATATTATGTTTCTTTTCCAAGTAGTATTACATAAAATATTTTCCAAAATTTCATTTCAATCGATACCTAATTCACAGCGAAAAAAAAATTACCTTACATTATTTAAATTCGTCAAATAACGATTTTAAATAAATTCTTTATACAGGAATTTTGTTACGCTATGCCGAGGTTACATACAGTCTTACATGGTATAGCTTAAATATTAAAATACTTTCAACAGTATGAAATTCTTAAAATTTTCGAAATACTAAATTTTCATGATGGTTTATTTTTTTTATTTTTTATTATCTAAACGGTTTTTTGTCTCATGAGTTAAGTAAAATCAATTGATATATATTTTACTCTTTTTCCTAGAGCGAGAAACGCGTGTATGTTAGCATATTTTTGTGTATTGTGCAGCGTGTTATGTTAGAATATATTATTGATATATTTTTTTTAACTTCACGCTGTATCCCGGAAGTTAGGGGATAGGCAGAGGGAACCAGAGAACCTAGTGTTAAGACACTCCATTCTCTTTCAACAATTCCGTTCCCCACTTTCCTAATTTTCGTAATTTTTTTTTTTTTCATAATTAAAACTAATTATTTATGCAAAATATTCCATAATATAAACGTCATCGTGGCACAGTGCACTGTCTCACTGTGACTGTAGGTATTACTATTTTTTATAAAATTCGATGCCAGCCGAAAAGATACTATGAATGAACCAATGTTATATAGACAATTGGCCACTGATACGTAAGATAATGGTATAGTCTGTACTAAAACTATGAAATATTGTTACTAGCTAAACCAATCGTTTATTTAATGGATATTTTCCTACATTCATTTTTCATACATTCATTTCAGAACTCAATTAAAATTAACGCCTATCGTGGCGCAGAGGCACAAGCGTGCGACTGCAAACACGACAGGTTGTGGGTTCAATTCCCACTCCGGGAAATGTTCGAATTTTCATTTCCTGGGTTTGGTAACAAGGCAAAGCGCGGCGTTGCCTTCCGCCACTCAGCACGCAATGCCTAAATTCGGCGGAAAGTGGGGAACGGAATTGTTATAAGAGAACGGAGTGTTCTAACACTAGATACAGCGTGAAGTTAAAAAAAATAATAAAATAATAATAATAATATTAAAAAACAAAGAAATTACGACTTTACTCTAAGCTAAGATTTATTTAAATTTTAAATGTATAAGATGGTAAGATATTAGAGGTACTAGACACATAATTTTGTGAATGGAAACGTAGCGGAATTTAATTTGAATTCTCTCACTAGACAGTCAAGTATGCAGACGCTATGCAAACTGTTCACTGTCACAAGTTAATAGATCAGCACCTGTGAATGAAAGAGCAAGTGTCTTTAGGAGTAAATATTAGTGTTTTTGATAGTTTAAAGTGTTAATCACTCACTTAGGAAACGAGAAACATTCAAACATCCACCAACGCGGCTCTTGGAAACCGAAATAGTCTTTGGCTAGTAGAAATTTATAAAACTCTCTCTACAGTGATGTTATTGACAAAAATAAGCGTGTAAGAATTTCGAAAGAGCTGAATACGAACGCATGGCTTAGAGGTAAAAGCGCTTGGATGGTTTCCACGAGGCGGAGGTTCGAGTCCCGCTGTATTCAAATTTTTATACGACTTCTAAAAACATTTTCCGCTTCCTAAGTATGAGTCGTCCAACTATTTGAACAAATATGAATTAATTGCAATGGATTTTTTGCAATAATAGATTCGCTTTTTAAAAACGTACATCTAACGTAATGTTATTCCAATATTTTTGAACGTCCAATTTTAAGGCATGACTTTTTTTATTATTAATAAATTTAAGTAATTAAGTTATGTTAACATTTTATTTCTTCCAAATAAACAAACTTTTCTACGGTAACTTTAACTCTATGATCCTGTATATTACTAAGAGCACGCAGTAACTCTCCGTGATGGATTGCCGCTTTTCCGGCTTTTCAACAGTCCCTAAACGGCCTGTCTGGCAGCTCATGCA
Organism: Philaethria dido; assembly: GCA_033558755.1. Classification (NCBI taxonomy): domain Eukaryota; kingdom Metazoa; phylum Arthropoda; class Insecta; order Lepidoptera; family Nymphalidae; genus Philaethria; species Philaethria dido. Next base: position 27,170 of record JAKGSA010001214.1, on the reverse strand, counting down.
ATATTTTAACCGTTGAAGATTTCAAATTGAATATATAGAGGAACTGGAGGTATCTATGTTTTATATTTTAGCTTGTAGTAAAAGTGCAGTGCAAGATATATTATTTGCTATAGCCTAGGTATATATTTTTTGGTATAACTTATCTTCCACACTGACCGATGTAAATCGATAGAACCTAGCCATAAGACACTCTACATACCACCCATTTTACACACATTACGTTCTTTGTAGTGCAATCACAATCGTGCAAATAATGAAAATAGCTTAAATGTAAAAGTTTTCCCTGGTGGAGATCCAGTCTACAACCATTTCGTTTAGAATGAGACAGTTCCCCTCCACGCCTAAAGGTCATGGCTCAAAAAATCATTTAATAAGAATCAGTTAGAGCTGAACTAAACTGACATAAAAAATGTGTGTATTTAATATGAATACGTATTCGTAATTCATAATATCCTATATTTTTATCTTATTTTTTCAGATTCATGCTTTATCCCGCATACCAGGGTAGATAGAGAGGGTAGGAAGCGATGGCTGAATGTCGTCAAGCAGGATATGAGAGCCAATGGACTGACCATGAATGATGTTAAAGACCGTGCTAAGTGGAGGAGTCTAGATAGGAAGGCAGACCATGGCTAAGTGCCGTGATAAATGCTATGCAGAAGAAGAAGACCAGGGTAAACAGAGAGAACCTAGTAAGGCACTTCATTCTTCTATTTCGATTTTCCTCTTTTCATTTGTCCCTATACTTAACGAAGGTTGCCTGTAAGAGATTGCTTGAAGCAATAAGACCGCCTTTGCATACAGATACATGAGTTCATATTATTGTTTCCTCTTTCTTTTATATTTTATTGTGTGTGCAATAAAGATTATTCTATTCTATTCTCTCGATACGAGACATTGCGTGTTGAATGGCGGAACTCAGTCCAGGCTTTGTCTTACCAGAGCTTGTGAATGAGAATAATTTAAATAAAATTAATCCGCCAGATGGGAATCGACACCACTACCACTCGCGTTTTCAATTAGAAGCTGCACCACTTCACCGTGGTGGTTAAATTAATCGTAGATATAATTTATTACCTCTAACCATTACAGAATATTACAATTTCTATTTCAAATGTTCCTATACGTATAATCTTCTACTCATCTACTTAAACAATAGGTAGGATGCTCCTGACAGCTTCTAATTGAAATAATTGCTGGATTTCAACATTCACAGTTTGAAATAATTCACTTTCAAAACAAACGTTCAGGTTTCACTCATTAATTCCGTGAAATATAAGTGAAAACAATTAAAATGTTCGCACGTGGATAATGATGGGCGAATGAAAATACATTATTGTATTATTTTACGCGAAAAGGCACGAGCGTATTAAAAATGTTAAATTTTGAAAAATATTACACTATAGAATTTGCTTTTTACTTAGTGGAATAGAAATATAAGTATATAATTATTTCTTATGCCCAACTTAAGGGTGCAGTACTTTGTTTAGTTATCTTTATTTTTTAGTATAATTAAAAATTGTGTTCTTAATTATCATATAGAGGCTATAGTACCGTAGATACATCGTTTGACTGTAAACGGGGTTGTGAGTTCAATTCTCGCTCGGGGGAATGATTATAATCAATTTATTTTCATTTCTACGCTCTAATAAGGGCGGTGTTAAGCTGCGCCTCTTAACACGTAATATCTCGTATTATTGAAGCTAAAAAGAAACAGTAATATTTTAGTAATAAAAAAGAGTTCTTGGAAACAATCAACTGAAAATTTTAATAAGCTTAGATTAAAGTGATATAATTCTGCCTATTAACCGCTGACACCCACGTTCTATATGTGACGTGTAGTCTCAAAGGATTCCGCCACTCACTCCCAATATCCAATTTATCCATATATTATAATAGCATTAAAAGGTCATATTTGTTGAAAGACAGGATTTGTATTCCTTGGTGTAAAGCATGTAGTAAATAGGTTATAATTCTATGTAAGGGTTTTGGTTTAATAGAATATTTTATAAGAAAACCCTGCAATAGTAAATTGGATAAACTTCGAGTTTCTTCCTTTTAATGTAAAATATATATTTTTTAAAAATAATATTATTTATAGAGATGTATAAACATTTGAACGCTGCGGAACTTGAATCCGCACCTCTTGGTAACCGTCCAAGCGCTTTAGCCAATTTAGCTATGTGTTCTCATCCAGTTACATCGGAATTATTTGCTTATTACTACTTTTTTTGTTGATATCATTTAATTGATTTACGTTACTCAAATATTATCCGAAGAATGATTATTTTACAAGAGAGAATACTATCTATTCAATATTAAAATATTTAGTAACTAAAATTTTTATTCATATATATTTTTTTCATTCCTTAATGCGTGATATTATTCACACAAATTATAGGAGCTCCATAAGCCTAGAATTAGGTCTCAAGGCACTTCTATGCACTGGAACTGCATGACTCTAGGCATTGCTTCGAGCTGCAACGTGATGGGTTCAGCACCCGTGCGACAAATACTTGAAATGCTAAAGAGTTTCGTTTCTTATTAAAATGATATAATAATTGTTATGTATATAACTCCTGTCGTGGCGCAGAGGCACAAGCGTGCGACTGTAAACGCGACAGGTTGTGGGTTTGATTCCCACTCCAGGAAATGTAAAATTTAGTATTTTCATTTCTTGGGTTTGGTAATAAGGCACAGCGCGGCGTTGAGTTCTCCCACTCAACACGCAATCGAGGCAGCACGCCTCAATTCTGCGAAAAGTGGAGAACGGAATTGTTGAAACAGAATGGAGTGTCTTAACTCTAGGTCCTCTGATTCCCTCTGCCTATCCTGCTATATGCGGGATACAGTGTGAAGTTAAAAAAATGTATATAACTATATTTTAAATCTATATTATACATATCTAGAAGTTAGTTTGCATATATGTATGTACTTGTATGTACGTATTCGTATAACAAAATCACGAGAACAGGTCACATTGTTCAACAAGACTTGAGTAGTGTTTCAAAGTGATTTATTCCACCCCTGCCAATTCTTACTCGGTTGATTAAATTCCTTAGAGCAGCCGTCCTCAAATGTCGCTAACTTTGTATCGATTAGCTAGTAATTTACCCGGTTGGGTTGTATTTGTAACTATCATAATGAATTTGTACTGTAATCATTTAATTTAATTAGCTTTATGCTTAGTCATGAATATTCAGTATTTGGTAATATTGTGTTTCACAAGGTTTCTTTCTATTCTAGAATATATAAGAAACTACTAACTAAAACTTCACGCTGTAACCCGCATATAGCAGGGTAGGCAGACGGAACCAGAGAACCTAGTGTTAAGACACTCCATTCTCTTTCAACAATTCCGTTCCCCACTAATCCATCCCCGTTCCCCATCTACTCGTATATATATACGTGAAGGAAAAACTTTGGATCCCTTTTTACGAAAACCACGCGGACGGAGGACCATGAATCTCGGCACACTTATAGTTTATATAGCGAAGGAGTACACAATGATTATATTTTCTAAAAATAATGCGTAAAAATATATTAAATTAATAAAATAAATGTTACACACACTGACATGATTTGACATCCATGTTTATATAAAGAGACATATACGTCACTACGCAATGCGTTATTAACGCATTTACGAGGACACTTTTTATTCGTTATTTTATAATTGATCGGTCTCATAAGGATTTTTTTATCAATTGACTATTTTGTCTTCAATAATCCTTTTATACAGTATTGCGTTTAGGAATCCATACTTTTTTTATAAATTAAAACAGATTTATGAACTTGTGCAATTTAAGATATTATTTTTAAACTTCACGCTGTAACCCGTATATAGCAGGGTAGACAGAGAGAACCTGAGAACCTAGTGTTATGACACTCCGTTCTCTTACAACAATATTAAACTTGAAATTAAAATATACATTTTTAAGGTAAATTTAAAATGTTAATATTTTATTATTTTTTAATTAAAAGTTTTATGCTTTAAGAACTCATTGTATAAGATTTGCTTCTATAGCTATATCTATGTTAGTTTTTACAGTGACTGTTTATGTTTTATAGCAAGAATAGAACTGATGAATAAGAACATAGTTTCGTTATATCTCTGTGAATATGTATAAAATATAATTATATTAAATAAAATATATTTTAAAATATAGAATTGCACTTTAAAAGTACACTTTAAAAATACAAGCTTCAATTTTAATTAACGCATTTTCATTGACTTTTATAATATGACTAACTAAGAGTGAATGCAAAAAAAAAATAACAAGATGATTTTGACCCAGTTTTTAATGTCACATTCGAATGAAATTTCGCAAATGAAAACATTTCATTGTCAGTATTGAGAGCGTACTTTAGTTATAATTAAGTACACTATACGATTTTGGATTTGTATTTATTTTAGCATATATTTAGTATACCGACGCATCGGTTTATTTTTGTATACAATAAACCGATGTGTCGGTTTTCAAAGATGTAAGAATATTTTTTTGTTAACTCCAATAAAAAATTTTACAGTGACAATAATCATACCCCGTAGAAAGCAATATATATTTTTTTTAACTCCACGCAGTATCCCGCATATAGCAGGGTAGGCAGAGGGAACCCGAGAACCTAGTGTTAAGACACTCCGTTCTCTTTCAACAAATCCGTTCCCCACTTTCCGCCAGATTGAGGCATTGCGTGTTGAGTGGCGGAACTCAACGCCGCGCTTTGCCTTGTTACCAAACCCAGAAAATGAAAATAATTCATTTCCTGGAGTGGAAATCGAACCCAAAACCTGTCGCTTTACAGTTGCACACTTGTGCCTCTGTGCCACGATTATTTTTGTCACAATTGAAGTATCTAAGTTTTTGTTACCAAAACTATATTTATACAGATATTTTTTACGTTATACGAACAATTGTACATATGCAATGTACATACAAGTATAAAAGAAACTAACCACATCTGATTCTATTCAACATTTTATTCTTTTTGTATTCGAAAATACATTTTCATTTGAAACGCTGCAAAAAGTGATGTTAACAATTGTGGGGGAAAAATAAAATGAAAATGAGTTCGTGTCGACGTGCGCTTCGCGACGATTAATTATCACTCATCTGGGATTAGAACCCGAAACAATCCGCTAACGGTGATGGAAAGTAATTTGGAAAGGGGGCCGTTTTGATCAACTCTTTTCGTATCAATCTTGGCGAAATTTTAATTATAATACCGATGCAATATGTTTTCGTTATTTTGTAAATTAAAATTGAACGAGAATTTTACTCGAAAATTGAATTTCAGAACAATATGACTTCGACTTGTGTAATTGCTATAAAAATATTAATTTTACATGTTCACGTATTGATTTTTTTTCATGCCACGCGCGTTCTAGCCAATTAAATTATTCGCTTACACCACAGTGAAATTTATTTATGACTGTTTGAACTTTTGTCATTAGTTCAGTAAAGTAGTTTTTACAAAGGCTTGTACTTATATTGTTTTAACATACATATACTAATTATTTGTTAACCGACATTAAAAAAGAAAGAGGTTATCACTTAGACTGTGACATTGATTCTTTTTTGTATAATAACTGGTTTTCTCATTGTGGTCTGATTTAAATTTAGTTTAAATCTGAGGAGTTGTTTTTGTTATTCGTAATGATTATACTTTTTAGTGTCTTTGATGTCGATTTTCTTTTTTTGTTGTAATTTTAATTATTATTTGTTTAAAATTATGCCTATATTTAACCAAGTAGTCTCTGATTTACTTTAATACGTAGAACTAAATAATTATATTATATATATATATATATATA